>JAQIWQ010000380.1:0-17714 GCA_034695825.1 Folsomia inoculata | reverse complement strand
CAATATTTTGCAAAACTGTGACTAAAACGACACAATTTGGTTTATGTGTGTGTCACAAAACCAATGTATTGTTTCATTAGCATGAATCAGAGACAAAATTTATTGGCAAATCAAGTAAAAAAAAACCAGCTCAGGCACAATAAATTGTTCAAGTTGTTTACTAGATTTTGTGCATGGTAAAACGATAATCAAGTACTATTCAAATTGCACACATCACAAGTATGCACTTTATAAAACCATGTATATGAACAGTGAGTTTGAAGATGAGCAAATAATTCCTTATTACCAGCATGATCATTTTATTCGAATAAGGAAAAAGTGCTTGCTGTGCTTCCCAGAGGAGGATAAAATTTCAAAATCTACATTAACCACCACAGTAAACAGGTAGGAATTTATTTCCTTTCTTTGGTGGACCTTTCCACGTGAGCTTCTGGAAATTTGATATTTTTAATTACTACATTTAACATAGAAGATGATGATGGTGACTTGTATGCCAAAGCTCTTACAAAATTTTGCATGAAATTGTTAATATAAGTCCTATGCTTCAGTAAATCATTTTTTTCTGGTAAACAAAATTTCTCAGTGCTCAGTTCTTTAAATTAAACGATTTATTCAGTCTTTGGAGACTAAATCATCCTCCATCATTTTACATCGTCCCCAACCTTCCATCCCATTCTGAAGTCAAACTCTGCAAATTTATTTTATTCCCAAGATCTTTCAATTTTCCTCATTGATTAATTTCAAATCATGAAGTTTTCTCGGGTTTTTATTCATTCTTATTCTTATTCCTTTCCATCTTTCCCAAGTCGATGGGAATTGCAACGGTAAGGAATGCAAAAACTGTATTTTCTCGGGTTGTTGGTATATAAAGTCCAAGGATGGAATGGAGACATGCATTGGAAAGAAGGAAATAGGAAACTTTCATGTGGCTCAGTTTGTCAAAACTGTTGCTAAATGTGGAGGTTGGTTTTCATGATTTGTTTGCTAAGGCCCTTTTTGTATTTGTATTTAACAAAATTATGCATCTCAACTAGTTCTAGAGGCTACCACAAAAACAACAATTTTATCAGTTGCATTAGGAACGAATACCACTATAACTACCACTACTATAATGTAGTTCCCAAAAAGCGTCCTTCGAAAACTTCTCAATATCGCTATAAGATCTACGCAAGCCTAGGACTGTTTTAATTCTGTTTATTATCAGTCAATACTGACATCCCCTTCCTTAAATGCATTGCATTCCCTGTTTTACCATATCGCTTAGAGAATTTACTCCCAAATTAGAAGTTGTATGCAATCAAAGAGTCATAAAATAGAAATCAAACTGGAGAAAGTGTTCAGTTCTCTCATAAACTCCTTACACTAACATTCAATATCCAAAGCATTTAAACACAAACGTTCCAAGTTTCACCAAAATGACCCAGCATACCAAGAATGTCTCAACGTGCCTCTGGAAGAAGGAAGTATACCTACACCATTGATGACAACAAGGGAAATATCACTCCTGGCGAGCCAACAAGTTCATCCCATAAAAAGCAAAGAGCTTCAAGAACTAAAGCGAAAGAGAATGCGGAAGAAAGTGCAAACAAACAAAACAAAATTGTGGAAAATGAGCCGGAAAATTCTGTCTCAACTGAGACAGAAGATTCTGTCTCAACTGCTGGTTCCGGTGTGTTTGTGGGACAAGCATATCCGAAGGAAACGGATGATCATCACATTATCATTAGATTATGTGTCAAGAGTCGCCTATGTCGGGTCGCTGTGTTTCCATGGAAACGTTCCACCGGGAACCATTTGGATTAGGAATGGCGATGTTTTGTCCAAGCCATTATCCAGTTTGTAAGGACGGTTTCAGTGCTTATTATCATTTTTTTCATGAGAGGATGTGTAGTGATAAGTGTGGGGGGATTTTGGCCGTGAGGACGTGTGAGGAGGAAATGGTTTGGAGTACAAGTCAACAAAATTACATTATGATTGACGTACACCAATTAATTTTTAAATCATAGTACTACAAATAAATTTACCGATTTTTTCCTTTTGCTACTACTATCAATAGTATTATTTCCCTTTTAAATTTGTGATAACGATTTTTGCTACCAATTCTATAAAATACACATTAAATCATACATAATTGAGCGACAATGTAAAAAATATATAATAATAGCATTTTTAATGGATTTACAAAAATAGATTTTATCAATATTTCTTAGTTCAATGCTACGACTACACACTATACTTTTAGGTGTCACATCAGAGGCCCTTAATCGACCTCTCGAAGATGATGAAAGAACTGAATTTGAACAATATCAGAGCGGGCTGACGCCTGTCGACCGTCAAACAATGGAAATCAAACAGAAAAAACAGGTTAGTAGAAAACAAAAATTTCATAAAGTTGGATTTTTATTGTCTAGCGGTGGTCACAGGAAATGTTTTCCTTTGGACAACCAGGGACCAGCAAACCCTTTTCCTTCCTTTTGTCGCAAACTGAAATGGAGGCAATAGAGGTAGTACTATTGCACCAATAATTTGGAAATTTTATAGTTTAAACTACGATATTTATTACAGGCGCAAAAAGACGACACGTTGACGCCGGAGGCGCGAATAAGAGTGGAAAATAATCGCATTCGTGCATTGGAAATTAAAAAGAAAAAATAAGTTAGCAAGGAAACAAAAATGTCATGGATTTAAATTGATTGTCTAATATGGTCATAGGAAATGTTATCTTTCGGACAAGGCACCAGCAAGTCATTTTCCTTCCCCATGTCGCCAACTTAAATGGAACCAATAGTGGTAGTACTATTGCACCAAGGTTAGGTTAGCAAGGAAACAAAAATTTCATGGAGTTAAATTTTATTGTTTAATATGGTCATAGGAAATGTTATCTTTCGGACAACCAGGGACGGATGACGCCTTGTCCCCCTTTATGGCGGAAAGCGGACAAGTGGAAACTTGGAAACGAAAACTGGTATTTAATTAATAATTTAATAATTAGTTTGATGTTTTGCAATACGGGTTTGATTTGCAGGATGATATTAGTAAATATCCAGAAAGATCCAAACATGATACACAGGTTATTGACTTCCTTCAATACATTTTCTTGGGTACTGCATGGCTAGTTATAAATCGCATAGCGAATAAGCCCGTCCTGAGGACGGTCGAATAAAGTCCGGACCGGAGTAGAAGTGAAGCGGACCATTAACAAGCCGGAATAGATTTTATATACAAAAATTCACCAGATTCTGATTGTTACACAACTTATTTTCCCTTCATCCAACCAATCCTAGCTGTCAATCAACCACTGGCACTACACAGCCCCTACTTCTGGCCTGCACAAGCAACCCTGAATTCACCTTGAACTCAGGAAACGAAAACAAAATAAAAGAAACCTTTTAGATTTAATATATAAAATAGGATAGACTCTAACCATATACTAAGTAGCGTTAAAATAGGTATAAAAGGGACAAAATTCCCATTGCAAGTTCAGTTTACGGAGAGATCTTCCTCTGCAAACTATTCCTTTACTTTGGAGTGCTTATCCTCCAACAAACAAAATCGGAGTGCAAAACCTCCGGAAATCTGAAATCGGAGTGATCTTTCCTCCGGAAAAATCTTTACCATAAATAGTATCTTCCTAAATCTAAGGTAACATTAGGATTACATGTTATGATATAAGCATAAATTCATCTAATAAAAATCCAATTCTTATATCAAAAATTTCCATAGCATCCATTTAACACTGATGAAGATTACTTCGAAACCGGCCACTTTATTGAATAAACTATCACTTGTATGCACGAATTCATTAGCTTGAAGTGTTCTTCCTTCTCAAAAAAACCCCAAAATTGTATGGTCAATTATAGTAATTAAATTAAACCAAGCAATTAAACTTCTTGGAACATACCTCCAATGATTGATATTGTAATTCTTATGGGCTGTGAACCAAGTTGAAGGATTCTATTTATTTATATAATCACTTGTGTGTTTTGGGATTGAACCAAACCTAAACTTTTTAAACCATCCTGAGTTTTCAACAGTTACCCAGCGATCACAAAAGGTTTGATACTAAATGCAGTGGTGTGTTTCATTCTTTCACTATTTGAATAAACTATCCAGTCCAATTATGTTTAGCTTCCTAGGTTTGGTCGGTTGAATAGCTACAGAGATAAGATCTATTATGTTGGTCTTGGAAAAGGAACGCGATTTACACACCTTCCTCTGTGCTCTTCCAGCTAACTCCGTTGTCAACTTGGAACTGTAAGAGCCGTCTTGCTTTGTTTTTTTTGACCATCAGAAAACAAATACATCAATGACACAACGGGTCCATTTACTTTTTGGTGTGAAGAATTTGTTGATGGGTGTTCAATTATTTCATGACTAAAGCTATGACTAAAGCTATGACTAACACTATGACTAACACTATGAGTAATGCTACGCAACAATCCCCTCCCCTCCTGTCGCGACTACCGGAGCGAAAGAAGGGGTGGTTAGTTGGGAAAAATAGTTTAATTAAAATTACGTAGGACAATTAAAGCGTACTGCTGGACCGCGAACAACACTGGTCTTAGTGCAGTAATAATGATTAAATGTGTTAAATGGGACAAACTGAATGTAATAAAGCTAAACCATGCCTATGCGGCTGCAGCAAAAGAATTCACCGGAAAAGGAAAACAAAATCTATTGGCAACGGCTAAACAAAACTTGTGAGTCTAATACTTGCATACAATAATTGTACTGGTATAATTAATTGAAAATTAACTAAAAATGGGAGTAGAATTTGGAATTCAGGGTCCATGAAGTGAACTTCTGCCTTGTAGGCGCGACGACCCGACAGTACCCGGTAAGTACGGAAAGGTATGGTAAATGAAACGAATATGGTAAAATAATGGTAACTATATTAAGCAATTAAAATGGTAAAATTAAATGAAAAAAAACATCTCGAGTAGAATTCGCCTAGGCTTGTAACTTGATAGGCTGACTCCCAGCTGCATGACGATGTTTTCTGATAAGTTCTAGTTTGTGTTTTGCAGATGTGTCGATAACTGGGGGAGATTTCAGGATGGTTGGACGAGTATGGAGCAAGACCCCGACTGAAGTGTCGTAAAATGGTAACTGAACTCAAATTGATTGAAAAATCTAATCGTAGTTAATGTTTGTTGTTCTATTGTAGTTTTCAGGTATTTGTTGGTTTCAGGACTTCAAGACAGAAGAAGGACAACGCGTACTTTTAATTAGGAAAAATGTAAAATAGGGAAATGCCTGAAGGCCAAAGCTGACGGCCAACCATCCCCGATTGGGGATTTGTCGTCGTTTAGGTGGTGGAGTGCATTTCACCAGCAAAAGTTGAATTTGAAATTTTGATGTCTTAAAGTATTGATTACGGGTGGGGAACAGAGAAAATTGATTATTCCGACGGAATTTTCTTAAAATTTTGTCATTTTTAGAAGAATGTTCAGTTTCTCGTTTCCGGTCTACAAGGACAAAACAAAGTGTTCGTAATAGAGAATTTAAAGTGGTTGAAATTGTTGAGATAAATTTTTTGAGCCCGGCCTTAGGCTGGGATTTTCAGAGTTGGGTTTTAAGCAGAGTCGCATCAGAGTCGCTGTTGATGCTGCTGCCACTGCTGCTTGACAAATTCAACACCCTGACCTTCAGTGGGGACTGTTTGGTGCTAGGGGGTTGTAAGATTACTTCGTCGGCGTGTAGAGTTAGTGTTTCTTCGATGGGTGGAGTAGTGGTAGGGGGCACAACCAAAGCGGGAGTGGTGTGCTTGGGATTCTTTAGGAACTCTTCTGCTCCTGATGACGGTGACATTTTGTGTCGTTTGGTTTTCTTCAGTGGTGGGGACTGAGGTTTTTTGAATCTTGTGACCTCTTGCCGTCGTTTGGGCAAGTAGGCGTCAATCATGGTTTGCAGTTTTTCTTGTTTTTTGATAATGTTGTTTTGGGTTTTCTGCATAATGTGAATTGTTTCACAAGTGACCTTATACGTTGCAGTTAGCTTGTCTACTTCTTGTGTGAGTGTCACTTGGGTTGTGGCCCGTTTTACCTGTTCGGTTACAAGTCGGTCTTGTTTATCCTGTAGGACGGCTTGGTTTTTGGAAATTCTTGAGATTTCAGGGGAGTTTTCTGGTTTACAGGCACGCCGTATTTCTGTTTTGATGTTAATTAGACTATTCTCTAAAGATTGATCTTGGGAACGTAGCACAACAAAGGTTGCTGTGGTTGACGAAGCACAAAGTTGTTGTTTTTCTAAGCACTCGTCAAGCTCGCGTTGACTGATTGAACGTGCACTCGGAGGACCGCGTGCAGTTGGTGACTTAGGTGGGAGTGGTCTATCTCCTACGACAGTACATAAAGGAAACTCTATCAGCTATTCGTCGTATATCTGAAACTCAATACATGATTACACAAAATTTTGATTCAAATCCAACTGTCACTTCATCAATGCCTACTGATCATGTACAGGATCTTTTTAAAACCTACCAAACTCAGATTTCGAATACCATGAATCAAAAACCTGAACAGCTTAAAATGGAATTAACAAAAACTCCAAAGCTTCTTCCACAATCACCTCCAAATCTTCTTCAAAATCCATAACAATTACCTCCATCAGCACAACCACAACCATCTTACATGCCGGAAACCTTCCAAGGGCGGGGTCCGGTCATTCAGAGTACCTCGCACAAACAAACTCCTCCAATCCTGAATCAATAATTAAATATGCCTTTTTTCAACTGTAACTGGTAACCGAGGTCTACATGGCTGAGAATGCGGGTGCGAATAAATCGGGTGAGAAAGATGAGACTGTTGTGTTGGTGAGAGAGAGTATTAGATGGTTTATTCAAGTAAGAAGTCGGAGCAAGAAGAACCCCGAGACAGACTGAGACATCGGGTTTTGTTAGGTCCCCTTGGTGAAAGACGTAGCTTTTTTTGGGTATTCAGTAACTCCACTCGTCACATGTGTAAGCAGTGTGACATCCTTCCCTTCCCTCTCTTTTTGTTTGTTGCTTACAATTACAAACTTCGACATTGCTGTTAAAGAGCAAACTGAACACGAAGAAAGCTAAATGAAAACTCTCCATGGCCAGCAAAGTCATCCGAAAGAAGAGAGTACAGAGGGGTAGAGATGATGCCACGATTATAACTTGTGACTTTACAATACATGTACTAAATCATTATAATAAGACTACGAAATGCCTTACACGGTGCTTATGAGCACAAAAATGGGGAGAGAAGACTCTTCCCCTTAAGAATTATATAACGAATAGTTGACAATTACTCCTTAGCAATACAGTATGTGAAGTTCACAATATGTTGAAATAAGTTTAGAATATCATAATACTCAAGTTAGACGGAAATAAAGCAAACGTAGTTCATCTGACAACACCAATCATACTTTCTATCTTGTAATTGGGAATAGTGAGATTAAATAAAAGTGCGAGTCTCATTTGGGGTGAGTAGACTGCTATTGTGGTTTCCCTCCATTCATCTCTCACCGTATAATACCTGAGCAAGCTGAAAGAGGTAAAGAGTAACCGGTAAGAAAGAGAAAGTAAGTGGCAGCTAAAAATCAAAATTGTGTAGAATTTAACATAGAAGTGAATAAAGGGTGAATTATTTGGTGGACTTGAATGTTTTTAGTGCAGTGATAAGTGAAAATTGTTAGTTAAAAACGATTGTGAAGTGATTTTATGAAAGAAGTGGGATTATACTATTAAGGTAAGTAATCATTACGTACAATGTGTAGAATTTTAATTATTAAATCATGTAAAAAGGGAAACGTATGATAAGGGAGTATGATAAGGGAGTATGATAAGGGCGACCCTGCGACCACCCCCACTTTAATTAATATAATGAGAAATTTAAATATTGTTTATAATGTGACCTAATATTCAGATCAATATGTTTAATATAGTGAAGTCATTCCAATAAAGATTGAATTGAATTACTTTGAACTATATCTGATTTTGAGTACTTTTCATGCGCATCATGTATTTAAAGTGTACTGCGCCACCTTCCATCTCTAAATGTATACTTAGGGAAAGCAAAGGTTTCCTTACTAAAATCAATATTTTTCCATGTTTTACAGTAAATCTTGTTTTTGAATTAAAATTAACTTTTAAAGACAGACTTTTAAAATTATTTCAATTACAACATCATCATGAATACCAGCAACGGGCCTCGGATTATTCGTGGTAAGTTAATTTTCTTGTGTGATTTGGTTATTTTATAATGCATGTCAATTTTCTTGTGTGATTTGGTTATTTTATAATGCATAAATATAACTCAAAATTTATCCAGTTACAGCCACGGATGAGGTGGAACAGCTACAAAGGAAGGCGCAAGTATGCAGGTGAACTATACCTTCAAGGTCCATCCCGAGGGTCGATGCCAATGGGGAAACATGTCCTCCTAACATACCCACCCACCAAAGAGACAGAATGGCCAGTGGAAAGGGTCATGGCTTAGAGCGCGAGGTGCGGCAGCGCGGACGCCAGCCAACATTAGAATATCTAATACGATGAGAGAAGTACGCAGAGTAAGTCCATATTTTCATATTTTATTTTGTGTAAATCTCTCTTGGGCTAATCAGTTAAATTTTGTAATAGGGAATATGATAGCTGGGGACCGCTATCACATCTCAACTGCATGGATCTCGTTCGAGAATTCCAGGCACGAAGGGCGGCTGAACTTGGTCGCCAACATCATATCCAACAGAACAGCCAAACGATCGGAACGGGTAACAATGGCCCAATAAGACCCGACAGGGACCAACTCCGATCGTTGCATGTCGCACGACAGCAGCGGCTAACTGCTGCAGCCAACCCTTTAGACAGGTCCTCTGCCCCAGTCCCCCGTTCCTCCAATCCTGTCCCCGTGCCCTCCCACAGTCGCGTACCGGCACTTTGTCCAGATTGTGGGTTGGATTTGAGTTACATGACCAAGCAAGGCAGAAGGAGGCACAAGGAAGGTAAACATGGCCAATTACTAGAGTGCCAATTCTGCTGTAAATTGGTGTCCCTTTATAAAGATTCTCTCAAACGCCATGAGAAGAAGTATATTGAAAAATAATTACTCATGTAAATTTGCCATAAACAACAAATTTGTATTCATTCATTTCTTGAATAAAATGAACATGATTTCTCTTGAATAAAATAAACATGATTATAATGGTTAAACAAGTCTACTTTGTCACACAGCAATAAATCATGCATAATATCATATAGCACATTATAAAAGTGAGTGGGTATTGAAATGAAGCGAGTGGTTACCATCCGAGTATGGTGGTTCCCGAAAAGTAAGCAGGTGGTTACCTTCCGAGTATGGTGGTTACCGAAAAGTAAGCAGGTGGTTACCATCCGAGTATGGTGGTTACCGAAAAGTAAGCAGGTGGTGATCTGGTGGTTACCAGAGCCAAGTGTTGAAAAACAACCAAAATTAGATTTGTCACATGATATATATATCTAAATTATATTGACAACACTCACATTACAAGAATGTAGATGCCTCTGAAATGTCCCCCATCTCTATGTATCTACTCCTCCTATTGCCTGGGCGTGGAAAACTTCCTCTTTTCCATTTCTTGACCAGCACAAATGCACCAACCAGGAGAATTATTACGGCAACAATGCCAATTAAATTTAAATATGGATGCTCATTGATACATTTAAAACTGTAGAAAGATATTATGTGACATACCCAGCCAGAATATCCAGTTTGATGATCCTCCCACTTCAGGGCAATCTTGTATAAACGAAATAATCTTCTTAAAAAATACACCAAATGCGACGCTTGCTAGTGCTCATGCAGTTTACTAGTAACTCTTCGTTGTATAACTAATTGTTGAGGTGAAAGCCCTCATGACAATTTGTTTAGTCTGGTGAAAGTTCTCATGAAAAACTAAAAACTGATGGGGGCAAGTTCTCCAAGTTGTACGTTGAGATTCTCAAGTTTAGGGTTTCTCATGTTTCGAGATTAACTTTGGTGAAAGTGAAAAGTGCTGCAACCGTTCTACCCAGCGAGGTAGTTTTAGACACGTCAAATCTAGCTGGTAGGTGAAAGTAGAGGATTAAGACGTTAGTTGAAGCCAAGAGGTTCCAGTCCCCGAGGCAAGTTAAGACGTCTGCGCAGCCACAAGGTTTCAGTCTAAGGCAGATTGATACATTCGCAACGAGGTTCCAGCCCTCTTATGCACCGAATACTTATAAAGTACAGTAAAATTCTTTTTTTTGTCCTTTCGGCATCATGAGTAAGAAGATTGACACATCGCACGTCGTCAAGTTGGATGGATCCAACTACCATCGATGGAAGGTGCAAGTTACCCTTGTTCTGAAAGCCAGCGAAGTATGGGACATCGTTTATGGGGTCACATCAAGGCCACCAGCCACCGATGCTGATGAAAGAAAAGCATGCGATTTGAGCGACATCAGAGCGCAGGCAATTCTTGTCCCTTTGTTGGATAAGGAACAAACAATAAACATCTATTATAAAGAGCGATACTTATGAACGCCCCGCTTAGCTAGATGCTTTTATTGTAATTATTGTGAGAAACCTGTTAAAAATTTAAAAGCATTCATCACTTATTTCATCGGTAAGCTGGGTATAATATTAGAGGGCACTCGATGGGGAATAATGGCTGCCTGCAGTGTGTGATTTCATTGGATGAGTTTGAGCCAACAGAGACAATTTAATCTCATTTTCAATTCTTTACCAAAATTGTGGAAAACGTTGCTGCATTCGAACTCAGTACAACCAAAGGAGCGAATCTTCAAACCTAATCGGCTATGGGCTAAGCTAACCAGAATTCCGAGGCAGCCACTGACAGAATATAAACTTGTCATTATCATGACTGATGTATGTTCGTACGAAAAGAACGTATTACGGCATCGACATTACCTTCGTAATGCAACAAAAGCCACATTTAATACATACATGGAAAAAATGGGTTCCCAAATTAAGTGTCTGACTTATGGTCGTTATCGATGTCCATAATTATAACATGGCACATAATTATGCTTACAATTGAGGGTTTATGTTAAACCACGTGGCTTATCATCAGTCAGATATACGAATTGCTATCTGCCTATCTTCGTGCAACATCGGAATCAATATCGAGTCGTCCCAATGTGTTGAGAGGTGGTGGTTGGTGGTGGTTGTTCCTACGTTCACTATTATATTTTTTGAACTTTGAGTGAAATTTTCTCCAACCTTACTCCACACCCAATTGAACTTCTCTGAGTGATTCTGCACATAGTGGTGATATTTTCAAACTGACTTTCAACAATTTTTGTGTTACTTTACTTTTTCGTGGTTGGATATGGGGAACATTACACGTCACTAGTGCTCCTTACTCCATCCACAACCGGATCCCTTGGAATTGCTGCCATTTCTGGATTCCATTTTTTGGTGTGTAGCCTCAAGGGAGGATCCAGCTGACCTGACCTGAATACTGACGAAAAAAGATAGCAAGGAAGTATCAAGGAGGATTGCCATTAGGGAGTGTTCTCTACGTCGCATGGGGTTGCACTAGAGTTTGATTGTACAACTTCATGAAAGACTGCTCACTCCCATGCACTTTAAGTGCCTTATCGGTCAAGTTACACTCTTCCCATTACTATAATTAGTACGAAACATTTGAAGAGACTGATACTTTTCTCATTGTTTTTTTTCTATTGAGCCGCATCAGAAGCCAAAAACACAGACGACAAAATGGGAGCAACAGTGGATGAAATCAGATCTCTCTTCAATGAATGCACCAAGGGCATGAAGATAGACATTATTGACATCAGTGGAAAACTATCAAAAATCTCAGAATCCATGGACAAAAAGTTCCAGGCATATGATGCAACATTTTTAGAGCAAGACACTAAAATGATTAAGCTGGAAAAAGAAGTGCAGAAATTGAATAATGTGGTAAAATCGGTTTCCTCAGAAAATGAGATGTTGTGGAAGGAATTATTGAAGATGAACCTCATTATCTCTGGGATACCTGACAGCAGTGGAGAAACGAATGAGCTGTTGTTTTCCAAAGTGTAAGAAATTATTAGAAATACAATTGGCAACCAAATTGGAGACACTTTTGACACAGTCTACCGACTAGGAAAGTATACCCCGGGGTCTAACAGAATAGTTAAAGTGAAATTTTTAACAAACTATGTCCGTGAGAAGGTGTAGATAAATAGGGGGAAAGTTCCACCCCCTATTTATATTAATGAGGATCTGCCCAAAACGATTAGGGATGTTCTTGGGGCCCTGAGGTACTAGAAAAAACAAATAGTTGAGAACGGTGGAGACCCGAATGAGGTAAAAATAGACCGGAACAGAAAGACTCCCCATCATGGGGATAAAATATTTGGCGTCGAAGACGGGTCAGTCAAACTACTTCGCACAGAGGATGTAAATACAAATATGCGTGGAAAAAACCAAATCCCAAACTTGAATCAACAAAACCCTGAAACTATCCTATCAACTAATGTAAGTCCTCCCAGGCCGGCACTTACATCTGCTGCTACCAAAGGGTCTCTGCCTCTTCAGATGGGTGTACATTCTCTTTTAGCAGCACCAAAACTCAACAAAAATTACAAATAATCAAAAAGTAAGCTCTGGCTAAATTTACCTGAGGAGTTAGCTGATGAAAAAGGTTTTATAGTGTTTAAAAAAAAGTTGTTCACGTATTTGCTAAATTTACAAATTGAAGATACAAAGTGATATTATTGTGGAGGGTGATCTCGTAATATATGTAGGATGGTTATGATAACTTATTTTAATAATACAAAAGTTTTTAAGTATAGGGAACTGATATTGTGATGCGGATATGATGCAAGATTTTTGTCATTTAATGTAACTTCATATGTAAAAATTTCAGTAAAATTTGTATTGATGGCCTGTGGTATAATTACCATCTAGTATGGGTACCACTTGTAATAATAAATAAATAAATAAATAAATAACTACTCAATATATTGTCACACTGACACCTTCTGTCAATGCAGGCTTCCTGAGTATGAATACGTTTATGATTAGGGTTAACAATGATATTCATAATTATTTTACTCAGTACACTTATTTATTAGATAGTCTTAAAATAAGCATGACTTTCTTTTCATTCCTGTCAATCTTCCTGCAGAATATATGAATTTTTGGACTGAAGAAGGTTTAGATGGTCACGTTATATTGTTAATTGTGGATGTGAAAGCCAGACAAGTAATTTTGTTTGATCCAAATCATAAGGCACCATATCATAGCTGGTTTTTATGGTATATTTTATATTCTTTGCGGAAAGTTTATGGTGTTTATTTTAGAGCAAGAGTTAATACAAGAATAGACATTTTACTTACGATTAACGATGTTAGCGTCAAGTAGTAGGGAAGTTATTGGCGAGGGAATTTAATAGACTACACGATGAAAAGAACTCAAGAGTTATGAACAAGACGGAAAGGTAGAAAATGCTGGCAAGGATAGTGTGATGCTTACATGTACCATCAGCGAACTAGGAAACCTGCGTCTAATAATGAGAGATAGGCTTAAAGTGTTTTTGAATGATATGGACGGAGAAAGACGTTATAATTGGTGTAATGTTTTTAATGAAGAGGAAATTGGTGCATTAATTAAAGCACAGAAAGATAAGATATGTGCAGAGTTAAAGGAAAGGGTGGAGTTTGCAAGTTGTGCATTTATTTATGCAGAACTACGACGTAATAGAAGGAAAAATGTTCAGTGTAGATTAAGGAGCATGTCCCAATTGACACAGTGTGTAGGTTTTACATGTTTAAGAAAAGGAGAGGAATAGAGTAGTTGTAAAATGGAGAGGAAAAAAAGTTGAGATGGAAGAGGGCCGAAGGTAGGGTGGTGGTAGGGAACGTGGCGTAGAAAAAAATTTTGGTTAAAGTTTCAAAATGTTATTATGGAATATTTAGTAATTTATTTATTTTTTATAAAGTGTCAGAATAGTGTAAAAAAATTATTGGCTAATTATCTCAACTTTTTCCATATTTATTTGATTTATGTAAAATTTAGTAGTAGTGTATTATGTGTCTAATGTAATAATATGTAAATGTAAAATAACATACTCAACACTTAACTTAATAAAATATTCTTAGCAATTTAATAAAAGAACCCTTTTTGGAATCAAGAGACAGAACCCTTTTTTTGGGATGTAATATTTTGCATACAAAGCATAGCCACCACCACTACCTGAGTCGAAAAATTTTGACCCTTTTTAAGTGCATCATCATAAGGTGCATCATCATCCCTATACCTGAATCATCCCTATACCTTAGGAGTATATTGTGGAGTAATCTCTCCCCATATACTGAGATGGATGTGGAGTAAGTTGTTCCATATACTACTACTGAACTGCTACACCATCCCACCCCCACCATGGTCTACTTCAGAGGGACGAGACGCACGTACAAACAGAAGGGCCTTTGCCAAAGAATGGGAGGAGTACGAAATCAAATTAAAGGTTTAATATTGTTTAATTTATACTATATGTAGTACTAGTTTATACTATAACACATGTCTTGTCTGGTGAGTTTTCTTGTAGAAATACCACACCGCTCCGGCGAACTTTCTCCCCTAAGAAATGGCTGCTGATGCTGCGATAAATAGATGAAATGGAATTGATCAATGAGTTTGCAATCAAGGATACGGGCCCTGCAATTGCGGCCAACATTATGTATATGAAAAAGGTGTTTTCCTCCATTCCTCCACGTTATCGCTTATGGGGGTTCCATGGCGAATTCCGCGACCACGCCCCCGCCGCCGATGCCCTTGATAAGTCAAAGGGAGTATGATAAGGGAGTTTGATAAGGGAGTATGATAAGGGCGACCCTGCGACCACCCCCACTTTAATTAATATAATGAGAAATTTAAATAGACCATGATAGACAAAGATTTAATTTTTTATTGCTTATAATCTGACCTAATATTCAGATCAATGTGTTTAATATAGTGAAGTCATTCCAATAAAGATTGAATTGAATTACTTTGAACTATACCTGATTTTGAGTACTTTTCATGCGCATCATGTATTTAAAGTGTACTGCGCCACCTTCCATCTCTAAATGTATACTTAGGGAAAGCAAAGGTTTCCTTACTAAAATCAATATTTTTCCATGTTTTACAGTAAATCTTGTTTTTGAATTAAAATTAACTTTTAAAGACAGACTTTTAAAATTATTTCAATTACAACATCATCATGAATACCAGCAACGGGCCTCGGATTATTCGTGGTAAGTTAATTTTCTTGTTGGATTTGGTTATTTTATAATGCATGTCAATTTTCTTGTGTGATTTGATTATTTTATAATGCATAATTATAACTCAAAATTTATCCAGTTACAGCCACGGATGAGGTGGAACAGCTACAAAAGACGGCGCAAGTATGCAGGTGGACTACACCTTGTTCAAGGTCCATCCCGATGGTCGAAAACAGAAGTCCTCCCCCCATGCCCACCCACCCAAGAGACAGAATGGCCAGTGGAAAGGGTCATGGACGAGCGCGAGGTGCGGCAGCGCGGACGCCAACCAACATTAGAATATCTAATACGGTGAGAGAAGTACGCAGAGTAAGTCCATATTTTCATATTTTATTTTGTGTAAATCTCTCTTGGGCTAATCAGTTAAATTTTGTAATAGGGAATATGATAGCTGGGGACCGCTATCACATCTCAACTGCATGGATCTCGTTCGAGAATTCCAGGCACGAAGGGCGGCTGAACTTGGTCGCCAACATCATATCCAACAGAACAGCCAAACGATCGGAACGGGTAACAATGGCCCAATAAGACCCGACAGGGACCAACTCCGATCGTTGCATGTCGCACGACGGCAGCGGCTAACTGCTGCAGCCAACCCTGTCCACAGGCACTTTGTCCAGACTGTGGGCTGGACTGGAGTTACATGACCAAGCAAGACAGAAGGAGGCACAAGGAAGGTAAACATGGCCAATTACTAGAGTTCCAATTCTGCTGTAAATTGGTGTCCATTTATAAAGATTCTCTCAAACGCCATGAGAAGAAGTGTATTGAAAATAATTACTCATTTAAATTTGCCCAGCACAAATGCACCAACCAGGAGAATTATTACGGCAACAGTGCCACCTAAATTTAAATATGGATGCTCATTGATACATTTAAAACTGTAGAAAGATATTATCTGACATACCCAGCCAGAATATCCAGTTTGATGATCCTCCCACTTCAGGGCAATCTTGTATAAACGAAATAATCTTCTTGAAAAATACACCAATTGGTGGGTTATCCACATCAAAGCAAATTGTGGTTCCATTTTTCAATATTCCGAAGCAATTTTCGGAATTTGCAAGGAACCCCCATAAGCGATAACGTGGAGGAATGGAGGAAAACACCTTTTTCATATACATAACATTCTTTGCAGGGCAAAATGTGGAGTGTCTTGGAATACAAGTTGAAAAATGGATTTACAGCATATACCGCACTGTGTTGTTTATTGGAAAACTAATGGCCTCTCAGCAATATATTCATTCATTCCAGTCCTGGCAGAATTTATGGAAGGCCATGCATATTCGACCTCAGGGACATCATTTAATTTGGATGAATTTTAATTATTCACTACTGGCCAGATTTTTCAGTCGAACATGGAAGAATATCAGAGCGTATTCATTTGTCTACAAGAGGACCGCTACATATATGTTGTATCGTCAATTGGATGATAATTATCTAAGAAGTCCGTCCGTTCCCGACACGCATTCAACTGCCCAAAAACAACAAACTGTTTTTGATCCCTTATCAGAAATACGGTCAGAAGGACTACCAATTTGTATTATACCGTTGTGATTTTGACAAATCTACTTTAAATGCTTAATAAAATTTTCAGGTAAAGCTTTGTTTTAAATTTAATTACTTTGTAGTTGAAGCAGTTGAATGTGACCGTTCTAAAAATGTTTCGAAAGCGGTCGTCACATTTACAATGTAATATTATCTGTAACTGATTAATGCTGAGGTGCCTATTATTGTTCCTCACACAGATCGAAGAACAACTACAACAGAGCAAGAACTTCATAACCACGCATATGGCTTTAGACTCGAATAATCGATTACTGTAATTTGAGAATTGTAAGACGTCTTTTTAAAAATTATCTGGATTTTCTAAAACCTTGTGGACCTCCAAAAACTGTTTCATGTACATCGCGACAGAATTTTGAATTGGTATCATTTTTATCCCTATGATCATGTGTATATCGCCGTTATACTTATTATTAGGATTAATCCTCATATGTAAATGTCTATTGTACTGATTATTAATAATACTAAAAAATAATTCTAAGCTGGATTATGAATACAAATTTCAATGTAGAAATTTACCTGTCTTAAAGTTTCTTGTTTAAATAATTAGTGCAGTTAAGTGTCATCCTTCTGTGTAGAACGCAATGCATTTGACAACTTGCCTAGGATTGAAATCCACCTAATTTAATATTAGCGATAATTTAATACAAATGATCCCAATGAGATATAGCATTAATCTCACCTACAGCATGTATATCATATCGATACTGGGTTACGCATACATACAATGCTTTCATCATAGTTGATTTGTAGTAAATTTAAACTTTCGGGTACACAAGCGAAATAGCAATCCTAAATTCAATAATTTCTTCCTAGTACGTCGAAGCTTGTAAATTTAATTTTAGTGATAAACAATTTTAAATTGTTAAAATTAGTATTGTTATAATAA
>JAQIWQ010000379.1:0-17718 GCA_034695825.1 Folsomia inoculata | reverse complement strand
TGGCATCCGTGTGCGACTTGCAGAATGGGCCAGGCAAGTGACACCAATGCTGTGGTTGATTCACGTCTAAGGTATTGTTCATATATTGCAATACTCGTCATGAAATTTGGTACATTTTAATATATGATTCTGTAGAGTTTTTGGCGTTGGAAAGCTTAGAGTTGCAGATGCTTCTGTAATGCCTGGTAAATTCATTAAAATTTGAATGTGCTTGCATCCGCATATTTGACATGTATAAAACGTTACAGAAATCACAAATGCAAATCTAAATGCACCGACAATCATGATTGGGGAGAGGGCTGCAGATTTAATATTAAATGATTGGTTGTGATTCGGGTACGGCTGAAAATCTAGAAAGATTCAACGATGGAAATCAATTCTAAAAGTCGGAAGACAATTGTTTAATTATTTATTTCTTATTTTCCATGTAATATATTCATTATGTAGAAAGTGTAGGTTAGAAAGGTGCATAATAAATTGATTTAAATCAGAGTTACATAAATTACAGATATGGGCTCACGTTAATTTGTAATAATTCTGGATCATGAAATAGAAAAGAAATTTTAACACGTTTTTATTTGAAAGATATTATATAATTTGTCGTGTGTCAAATAGAAAGAAACTTAATACTATAAAATTAGTTAACTAGTGTCATTTTATTTCCAAGCTTTAAGATACATTAATAACAACCCAATGAAACGGGAAACGTTCATCATGTGATTGGAGATATAGTATTCCTCTTATAAGAACCATACGTTTTCCACTTATAGATAACATTACATGAAGTACGACAAAAGTACCTTGTTTTACGTACTTTACCCAGTATTTTGCTCTCATATTGAACAACTTGGCGTAAAAATTCCCAAATTGTATGACCAAATTCAAAAACAAAAGAAAACATTCCAAGAGAGGCAGTAGCAGCAATCAGTATAAACAATGTGACAATGCACCCCTCCATTCCCATACTGTCTTTTGGAGGTTTATATTCTCCAACAGGTTTTCTGCCAAAGTATTTCCGTACTTTCATCTCGTGCATCAACCTTCCATAAATTCCAGTTTCTACCAGCGATTTGTAATACTCTCGAACTTTAGAGACTCCCACAATCTGGAAACTAATCTTATCCAAATCCGGTTCCAATTTGTCTTTGTTCTTGTAAAATTTTATCCAGGGATATTTCTTGGACAAGAAAATGTACTCAGCCTCTAGGTGTGATGATTTTGAGACTACCACAGTTTTCCCACATTGAATAACTTGCCTCTCAATCCGTCCTTCCATTTCTACAGATGGAACTTTCTGCTTGTGAGTTGTGTTCTGAGGATAAAAATGGTGGTTGGGGTGAAAAAGATTTAGAGTGACATTTGAAAGAGGGCGAGTAAAAGCAGGGTAGCGTTGCATTAACGTAAAGCCATGGAACCTGAACGCAATGAATTCATAAAAATCTTCATCGTCGGAACCAGCGATAGAAAGGAAACTGAAGCAACCAGTTGACGAACTAAGATTAACTGTTTTCCAGCCGTAGAAATAATTGACGTGCTTCTCCAAGGAATCAAAGTCCAAACTGTTGGCCCGTTCTGAAGAATTGGGGCTTAATTTGGTGTATTCCTCATATGAATATTTGACGTCCTTCCAATCACAGACCAATTCCTTCCAGGTTTCGACTCTATCTGCCTCCAATGGAGAATGCAGCCACGTGATTATTAACCCGTTGTAGGAGTTCGTGAGAGTAACCGACATCAAAAACCACGATCCAAGAACCAGCCGGAAAATGAGTTTCTTTTGCAGGAAATTTGGAACAGGGACTGCTTCTTCAAAGATGGATCCTAATATGAAGAGCCACGGGCAGAATCCGGATTTGATTTTTGCAGCTACAAGATACCCTTCAACAATGATGACGATGACCGCAGTTGTAGCGATGATGAAATACCACAACTCTGGCTGAAATGGCTTGAGGTAGAAATCAAATGTCAATTAATGTGTTTTGAAGCAGGTGAGAAATTCTCAACTATTTACTCCAACTAGGATCATATCTGAAGACCTGAAATGAGACCGGCTCTTGGAGGTCACCATATGAATATATGAGACTACATCTGTGTACGATGCATTGAATTGGGGAAAAACAGATTGTGCCAAATGCAAATGAAATGAGAAGTTGGGTACGGAGTCGAAAGGGTTAAAACTTGCAACTAACAACCCACTTCTGCTATTGGAACCCCAATGCATGGTTACCTTCTCCACATAAGTGTTAGTGCCTGCTTTCCCTATATAACTATCAAAATCACTACGTAGTATATCATCAACAATGCTTCGCTAAGCAAACCCATCTGTTCTAATTTTAATATTGACCCAAGTCTATTTCTTCCACTATACCTAGCTCTAACCAACAGACAGTAGTGTCTGGACATTTGGACTGTTCCTTGTCTTGAAAATTTATCAAAATCATTAATTTATTTGATATTCAAACAGCCAAATCATGGCAAAACTTCGGGCCCTTCTCTACAAGTGTCCCACTTGCCATTAAGACTTTGATAACAAAACCGTATTCAAGGAACATTTGGACATGCACGAGGGGTGAAAGTCCAAATCATGTACAATTTGTGGTAAATCATATACCCACAAAGGTAGCTTGAAACTGCACTATTTAACCCACTCGGGTAAGAAAAGCAAACAATGTACCCAGTGCCAAAAGTTGTTCAAGTGCCAATCGGAATTAAAGCAACATGAAGGGTTAAAATTCAACTGCAAAACTTGCCCGAAAACATTTCTGACAAGTACTCAATTAAGACTCCACACCAGATATAATCATCCCGAAGTAAAAATGGAGCATATTTGCCCAATTTGCGGAAAATGTTTCGCTCACGAGTCCATCTTGAAGACACATTTAGTGATTCACAGTGAAGAAAAACCGTTCAAGTGTCCCAAGTGCAGTAATCGGTTTAAGAGAAGAGGCGATATCCTTCCGCATGTACGGCGACATCACGATGTTGTTGTCAAATCTTTCCACTGCTACTTTTGTACTAAAAAGTATTCGAGGCAATCACTTGTTGGACATACAAGGTGGTTTAATTACATATGCATCGATACTTTAAGTCCAGTTTAATCTAATAAATTTCTCTTTTCTAGAATTCACACCACCGAAAAACCATGGCAGTGTCCCCAATGTGACGAAGCGTTTAACCAGCAATCGGCAATGAAGACACATTTCAAATTGCACCACGGAGCAAGGAAAGAATTCAAATGTTTCTTTTGTCCTAAGATATTTCGTCTACACATTTATCGAAAGAGTCATATGAAGATGTATTTAAACGAGACTCCTGAAGAATGTGTAATTTGTGGACAACAGTTTTGAACTAAGGCGTCGTTATCGTGGCACACAAAACGATTTCATGAGTAATTAATTAGTAACATTTTCATATTACCTGGGTTGTTTTAAACACCTTAAAATGGTTGGTTTTTGCAGAAAGATGACGACAACAGAGTGTCACATTTGCCAGAAACCATTTATATTCGACTAATTTAAAAGATCATCTCGCCTCCCATTCCAATGAGAAGCCATTTACATGCAGTTTATGCCCAAAATCCTTTAAAACAAAGGAACAGCTTCGAACCCACCAAGCCGTTCATTCTCAACTCCGGCAATACAAATGCACCTTGTGTGACTCAGCCTTTAAGTCCAGTAGTAACTTATCTGTCCATGTTAGAAACTCTCATGGTCCAAAGGACCGATTCAAGTGCCATATTTGCTTTAAGTTACTGGCTTCTAAAGCTTCACTTGTACATCATATTAAATTCCATTCCAGAGAGAGGTCTCATCCATGTACGATATGTCACAAAATCCTCCCAAATCCAGGCCTTCTTTCCATACACATGGAGTCGACACATGTTAATCCGAAACCCATCAAGATTCATGAGTGTCCCATCTGTTACAAAAGGTTCAAGTTTAATGCAATTCTAAAACAGCATTTCGAAACCAATCATAACGACCGTGTCAGAACTTTCGCATGCTACCTTTGCCAGAAACCCTTTAAAACTAAAATTGCCATTAAGTTTCACTTACAAACTCATATCGGAGAGAAAACTTACAAATGTGAGAGTACAGATTGCCGTTACAAAAGCATAACAAAAACAGCACTGAATCGTCACGTCAAAGTTCACTCTTTTACCTGCTATTTTTGCAAAAAAGCATTAAGCTCAAAACCCACGTTAAAGATGCACATGAATATGCATACTGTAGAAAAATGGTACAAATGCGGATCCTGTAGAAAAGTATTTTCAAGTGGGGGTTGTAGGTTTCATCATCAGAAATTGCATCATCGCAAGGAGGGTGCGAAAATATTCGACTGCATGATTTGCGACAAGACTTTCCTGCACTATAACTACTTACAGCGGCATTTAAAACGCCATTTGGGCGAGTATAGTTACAAGTGTGAAATTTGTGGGAAACGTTTTATGCATCCTTATGAACTTAAGAATCATGTTGCGAAACACCATTGATGGCAGCAGTAATGAAGTATGTAGGATGTTTTCAAGTGTATTCTTTTTTCACAATATTTCCACAGTAGTTTTACACTAGATACTAATTAAAACTTGATTGTTAATTCGGAATCTTTTCTGTCTTCAATTACAAATATTCATTACCACAGGTTCTATTCTAATATACATAATAAAATATAGTGTTGCTCATTGAATGCTTAATTTGTATTATTACTTTTATCCATGAAATTCAGTAATTCTTAAAATTACAGATTCTCCTATAATGTCATATATTATAATGTCAATTCAACTTCAAGAACGCTTAAACATTTTTACCCTCCCAGAAGCTGAAATAAACCAAAGGACTGGATATATACAATGAAATAACCTGCACTTTCATTTCCGAAACTCGAGATGCAACAGTTTCCAAGTGAACCATGCTTGTAGATTCTGTTAAAATGAGGTAAACAATACCGATAATCAAACGTGTCAAGTTATGAAATCTTTTCGAAGCCATCGTAATTTTTATCGTAATCGACTTAAAAGTTGAGATTTACGTATGCATACTTACTGGGTAACGAATGCGAAGATTTCGATATGCAAACCGTTCCTTTGTTCACAATTGAATTGAACCACATGTTCCATTTATAATCACTAATCATTAACCGACAATATTGTCGACCGGTTTAGAATGCATATTATATTACAAACATGTTGTTTTCCTTCCTACTCCAATTACTAGAGCTTTTACTAAATACCAAATGCAGCCAGCCATCGTCTCTGTGGATAATTTTACACTCATCCATCCACCCTTTTACAACGTCAAAACCTTTTAAAACTTGCAACTAACAACCCACTTCTGCTACCTGAACCCCAATGCATAGTTCCCTTCTCCATATAAGTGTTAGTGCCTGCTTTCCCTATATAACTATCAAAGTCACTCGTATAGTGCTTTAAGCAAACCCATCTGTTCTAATTTTAATATTGACCCAAGTCTATTTCTTCCACTATACCTAGCTCTAACCAACCGACAGTAGTACCTGAACATTTGGACTGTTCCTTGTCTTGAAAATTTATCAAAATCATTAATTTATTTGATATTCAAATAGACAAATCATGGCAAAACTTCGGGCCCTTCTCTACAAGTGTCCCACTTGCCATAAAGACTTTGATAACAAAACCATATTCAATGAACATTTGGACATGCACGAGGGGCGAAAGTCCAAATCATGTACAATTTGTGGTAAATCATATACCCACAAAGGTAGCTTGAGATTGCACTATTTAACTCACTCGGGTAAGAAAAGCAAACAATGTACCCAGTGCCAAAAGTTGTTCAAGTGCCAATCGGAATTAAAACAACATGAAGCAATTCACATGGAGGGGAAATACCACTGCAAAATATGTCTGAAACCCTTCCGTCGCAAATCCTATCTCTCTATCCATATGCGAAGTCACACTGGTGAGAAACCCTTTAAATGTGATGAACCAAAGTGCTCCATGGAATTTGCGTCATCATCCCGATTAAAGTATCATAAACTTGTGAAACATAATTCCTCTGGGTTAAAATTGTACTGCAAAACTTGTCCGAAAACATTTTTGACAAAAACTCAATTAAATGATCACACAAGATATAATCATTCGCAAGTAAAAATGGAGCATATTTGTCCCACTTGTGGAAAATGTTTAAGCCACGCTTCCGCACTGAAGGTACATCTTGCGACTCACAGTGAAGAAAAACCGTTCAAGTGTCCCAAGTGCAGTAATCGGTTTAAGAGAAGAGGTGATATCCTTACGCACATACGGAGACATCACGATACTGATGTCAAATTTTTCCAGTGCTACTTTTGCGGTAAAAAGTGTTCCACGAAGCAATCACTTGTTAGACATACAAGGTGGTGTAATTACATGCATCGGTACTTTTAGTCAAGTTTAATCTAATAAATTTCTCTTTTCTAGAATTCACACCACCGAAAAACCATGGCAGTGTCCCCAATGTGACGAAGCGTTTAACCAGCCATCGACAATGAAGTCACATTTCGAATTGCACCATGGAGCAAGGAAAGAATTCAAATGTTTCTTTTGTCCTAAGATATTTCGTTTACACATTTATCGAAAGAGTCATTTGAAGATGCATTTAAACGAGACTCCTGAAGAATGTGTAATTTGTGGACAACGGTTTCGAACTACGAGGTTGTTATCGTGGCATACAAAACGATTTCATGAGTAATTAATTACTAACATTTTCATATTGCATGGGTTGTTGTAAAGACTTTAAAATGGTTGGTTTTTGCAGAAAGAGGACGACAACAGAGTGCCAAATTTGCCAGAAATCATTACTATATTCGACTAATTTAAAAGATCATCTCGCCACCCATTCAAATGAGAAGCCATTTATCTGCAGTTTATGCCCAAAATCGTTTAAAACAAAGAACCGGCTAGGCATCCACCAATCTGTTCATTCTCAACGTCGACGGTACAAATGCACCTTGTGTGATTCAGTTTTCAAGGCTAGTAGTAACTTAGCTGCTCATGTCAGAAGCTCTCATGGTCCAAAGGACCAATTCAAGTGCCACATTTGTTGTAAATCACTGGCTTCTAAAGCTTCACTTGTTCACCATATCAAGTTGCATTCCAGGGAGAGGTCTCATCCATGTACGATATGCCACAAAATCCTGTCTACCCCAAAACTTCTTGCTATACACGAAGAGAGGACACATGTCAACCCAAAGCCCACCAAGATTCATGAGTGTTCCATCTGTTACAAACGGTTCAAGTTAAATGGAATACTAAAAAAGCATTTCGCAACCGTTCATACCCAAGCCAGACCTTTCGCATGCTACTTTTGCAAGAAAACCTCTAAAACTAAATCTGCCATTAACCTCCACTTGCAAACTCATATCGGAGAGAAGACTTACAAATGTGAGATCAAAGGCTGTCGTTACACATGCATATGGCAAACGAATCTGAGCCGTCACGTCAAAGTTCACTCTACCATGAAAATGTTTAGCTGCTATTTTTGCAAAAAATCATTCAGTTCAAAACCTACGTTAATGATTCACATGAACATTCACACTTTACAAAAATGCTTCAAATGCGAATCCTGTAGAAAAGTATTTTCAAGTGGGGCTGGTAGGTATAGTCATAAGAAATTGCATCATCGCAAGGAGGGTGCGAAAATATTCGAATGCATGATTTGCGACAAGACCTTCCTGCACTATAACTATTTACAGAGGCATTTAAAACGACATTTGGGTGAAAAAAGTTACAGCTGCGAACTTTGTGGGAAACGTTTTATGCATCCTTATGAACTTAAGAATCACGTGGCGAAAAACCACTGATTAATGGGGGCAATAATTAAATAGCCTGTGGTCAAGTGTATTGATTTTCACAATATTTCCATAATAGTTTTACACTAAATGCTAAAACTTGATTGTTATTATCTGGTTAATTGTTAATTTAGAATCTTTTTCGTCTTCGATTGAACATATTCATTAGCGCGTGCTCTATTCTAATATTCGTACATGATAAATAATAAAATAATATGTGTTGGACATTTTCTCGGTATTTGAGGATATTTTTAATTTCGTAACGTTTTATTTGCAAGCTTTCGGAGTGACTACCCCTTCATCAGGCTACAATCAAAAATCTATATAATGTGCATACGCGACATTGCTATCTATCTACTATATTTTACAACCTTCTAAACATGCCTCATACGTGCTTCCATATAGAATACTTATGTATTATTTTCTCTATGCCATGTTTCTAAATTGTAGTACATGGCTATTAACAGTTTTGAGGGTCATAGATTAGATAAAAAAAACAGGATACCCTTATATTGTTATTTTCAACCTGCAAATCAATGTCTCTGACATCAGAGTGCAAGAAATGAAAACAATGCAAAAATTTAACACAAATGATATATTCCTTTTCTCCTTCGAATTATCAACATTTTAACAAACACTCCTTGCATGTGAAAATGCATAAAATTTGAGGAATTGGAAAATATGATTTGTGTTGTGATAAAGTGCATAGAAAAGATGCATTCCATTCATGTTAATTGTATATCTTGGAGTTCTTGCATTTTTACCATTTATTGCCCTGTGTAGTAGTGCAGTAGATAAAATTCAATTTCTAACATAAGAAACAAAACTATGACAAATGCGTTACCAGATGTAAATTACAAATGCAAGAAGCGAAAATTATTCGATTAAATCAATGCTTACATAAAACAAATATTGCTATGACGAGAATTAACCGCTTTTCCTTTACAACAGACAACAGGACAACAATCACTAAGATTAACACAAAGATTAAATATTCATTCTTCGAAAAAAGTATAAATTAAATGATTATTTGTGGTCAAAACAAATCATTTAGTATTGAACGCAGAAAACCTATTAACGAGTGCCGGAGCAAAGATTGCTTTTATTCCACCCAAGTAGCAAAGACTGGGAGGTCCTTACGTTCATTCAGATACTCTTCAACTTTCTCCTTCGTATTTAGTTCAAGCTGTACAATTTAAATTAGCACAGTTAAAACAAGGCTGTATTTACCCAGATGCAAAATATATAACCTACTTTTATTCCTTGGAAAATCATTCTGTCCATTTTAGCACTGAGTTGCAACACGTCTTTAAATTCTTGAAAGTCATAATCTTCGAAATCATCATCCAGCGAATCAGAGAGGATCCTCACTTCCTTTAGTCCTGCCGGAATATAAAAAAGTGTTTTGGAAAGATCCTACAAATATGTTTACTCCAATGACAGTAACCTTCGAGAGCGCTTAAATATTTTAGATCTCTCAAAAGCTGGGACAGGTTGTACTCTGCCTGCACCCGTATTCCGAGGTAGAGCAGTTTCCAGGTGGACAATGCCTTCAAAATTGTGCCAAGACAAAGTTTCCTTGTCCCTGGGTTATCCATTCTTTCTTCGAACTCCACAACCTTGATCACCAACCGTTTAACATTTGGAAACATTTTCGTAGTCGCTGTCGTTGGATATGGTTCCTGCCTCACTGACAACTCCATTGCCCTCACACCTAAAATAGGCATTAGTTGGCTCATTCTTATTCCAATATAATGCTTAAATTTGCAACAGGGCATAACACTAAATATCTACCATCATGTGTCAAATAACTGCCTTCCTCCATAATGCTTGTGTCTGGATACTCCTGATTATGTCGGAATTTAACAATTTGCAAGTTTGGCAATATTTCTGGACAAATCTGCTCCATCACGTTCAGGAAATCAAAGTGTATCAAGGTCAAGGACTTTAGTCTAGGGAGTCTTGGGAAACGCTCCTTGGACTTTTCCAAAGGAACGTTGCCACTGTCGCCTAAAAGGTAGTGACCAAGCTTCAAATGTTCCAAATGATGCCCTACTTGATTTAGCATCCTAAACACATTCTCTGCGTGAACAATAGCTCTGAATTAAGCAAAAATACAAATAATAAATAAACTGTGCAATGGTCTTGAATTGAAATGCAAAGAAATGTCTATAAAGGAGCAATGCTCACTCAGTCCTTCGGCCCAGATCTGTCTCCAATTTGAATACCTTAAGTTTCCCACACGAAGCTAAATTGGGGTAAAAATTGGAGGTATGTAAACGCTCCAAATTTGGTGCAGAATTGATTACATTCTGCAGCAACGGGTAGTTTCCAGTTCCACTCGGGAAATGACTTGGAATGTTTAATTCCTTGAGGGAAATAGCGGGTCCAAATTGCAGATTGTACGAATTGATTTCATTTCCAGGCATTATCTTCATCCTTCTTAGGTTTGGGAATCCAAAAGCGCTCAAAACTGCAGGAAGGCCGAAAGCCATATCCATGTCCATATCCACCAGTATTTCTTCAACAACATGGTGCCACATTGAGGCGAATTTAGTAAAACAGAGTGTCGCAACATTAGCAGGGAAGACAACCCTGTTTTTATCGCAAACAGAGTTGGGAAACCGAATGGAGATGGTTTGAAGCAACTTGGGATTGAACGGCGTTGGGCCCTGTTGATATCCTTCGTAGTCGTCAAAGAGTCGATGGAGACGAAGGCGACATTGTTTTCCAAGAAGGGTGGACCCTTCAACCTCCCACGCCCTACATATTGTACGGACAACTTTAATGTCATCAAAGCTCAGGTTGGAAAATATTTGTTGGAGAATCTGAAAGTATACATTGAAAATTAGAAATAACTTATATTTACAGCCAAACGTCAAGTCTCTAATTTATTTAACCTTCTGTCTTTGAATGGTTGTGTTTTATTAAAATCATAGAAAAAACCAAGATTAAGAATTAAAATTTCTCGTATAAATTTTACCAGTGGATTTTGCAGTGCTGCTTTAATGGGGCAATCGTCGTTTTCGTAGTGATCCATTTTCTAAATGTATCAAGATTATCACGGCAGATAATGGCTGCGAAAGTCAGAAATTAGTTGAATAATTTATTGAAATGATAACTTATTAAATTCCGTAAAAAGAATTTAAAAACCAGATTCAATCTGCAAAGGAAGGCGTAAAAGACGTATAAAATAAGTTCAAATGGTGGTGGTGGTGTTAAAATAAAGAAAAACAGGTGGGAGAACTACTGGGTATAGGGCTTTCCTTTATTTTGGTTATGAATATAAAGTACTCCATGTTAATTGTACAAAAGGACAAAATGTTCACCCTCTCTAGATTACACAAGTGATTCCGATAATATGCACATTTGGCCATGTACTTTTGACATAATTTTCCACATATCCTTATGGTTGACCATGGTTCAATTATCTCGATCTCGACCACCACTGCCCTCCGTCAACGCCAAGATAAGATATCAACCTGAACTGGGCTGATTTTTTGTAGTTTTGAGAACGCTTTAATTTTTCGACAAAGCCCCAGATGCGGCAAGGTTGGCAATAATTCTGACCATTCTTTAAAATTAGTTCCGAAACAGTCATTTCTGCTCTTGGACATTGTTTTAGCTGTGGGCTAATGAAGTGTTCGAGTTTGTACGGCGTTACTAATTCCACCCCCACCCCATTGCACCCCCACCGTTTAAAGAGGGTGACTTTCAATTATTAGCTCCTGCCACGATACTGACACTGACAATCGATAACATAGAGTTCAAATAGACACAGTGACCAGCGGTTAAAATCCAGTTCTTATCAATGATAACTCAACCACAACCACCATCCGATTGAGTTGCGTTGGTTGATTTGATAATAATTTTGACAAACACTGTCCACTGGAACTCGTTTATTTCTGCGGCTGCTTTTCTCATATCTTATACATATTGGCAGTAATCCTTCAGATCTTGTTCACGTTCACATGTCAAATAACGTGAAGGAAAATGCAAAGCTAATGCTAAAATTGCCACCGTTAAAATGCATTGGGTATGCATTTTTAACAAGGAAAATTTATTACGTGTGTAGTTATTGAGGTTTGAGATGAACTGGACAGGGATATGTTGGAAAGAATTATTTGTGTCAGTTAGTAGGAACAAATAATATGAACTGGTCATCGCCAGAGACGGAATTGAGATTCGTTGTTGTAGGGATGTGATTAAAAGGCATATATTATGTAAACCTGCAGTTTCTGAAGCAGGGTGCATCTATTTTAAACCTAAATTAATTACCATCGTCTGCCACTTAGCTACGTGTCATGTTCATATCACATGATCGTTAAATTTCACAACAGTTCATGATCGTTAACTGTTTCTGTTTGTGCAAAAATGACTCATACAAGCATATACAGAAATAGTTAATGGTCATAACCTCCGTGATCCAGGTTCATGTTTAGATTTAGTTTTCATTCCATGGACCAAGTATTGTAAATCCCTAAAAATCCAGTCTCCAGTTTATCAACTCATGATTTAGACAATAATCAACTGCGATATTTGCTGAGACTAAAGATAAGTAACTATAACATAACATGCCACTTATTATATGTCGTAGTCTACGAACCTTTCCGTTATGCGAGGATATGTATATTGAAAATGAATGATTTCGTTACTGTTTATCGCCGAGAGTGGTTTCTGTAACGAACGTCACGCATTTGAAATAAGAAGACTCTGTAATAAACTTTGTCGAGACAGTTGCAAACTTTAAGGAATTAGTGGAAAATCAGTGATTGATATTGTAACAATTTTCAAAGCTCATTTGACTTATGAGTCAGGGAGGATTTGTAGTATATAAACGAAAATGCTAATAATTTTCTGAATTTAACATTTTCCTGGGAACATCATACAGTCCACCCCCGCTTAGCCAAATGCATATTAGACATCCATAAAACATTTAGGCATAATCATAACGAGCTTGCGAATCTGCCTAGAATGTTTTCAATGTGGATTGATTAAGCGAGGCTTTGGCAAGTAACATCAGCAAATACCCGTGCTGATCCATTTTTATCAAATGCGGCACTGGCTTTCTTAATTTAGTTTAGGTTAACCAAGCAATTTACCTAACCACATTATATTTAGACTAGACATGCAAATCGTTTTCTTTGTTCACAGTTGAACTACATGGTCAGTGTGCAATCATAATATCATGTATTATAACCTCAATATCTACGTGTACACAGGTCTGGATAATATTTTCTAAACTACACTATAACCAGAACACACTACCAAATCGTGTTTTAAAATCCCAGTATATAGGTGCATAATTAATTGGAAGTTTTGATGCTCATAGTTTAGGGGTAATAAAAACAGTAAATACCCTTGCATGATTTCTCAACGTGTATAATGCAATAAGTGCAATATGTCTCCCCAGAGCATCAGAGTGCAAGAAAATGCAAAAAAAATAAAAATAAAGTTGGCACTATATTACAAAACTCCTGAAAAAGTGTTAATTGCATTTTATTGAATAATTTATCATTCAAAAGGAAATTTAATTTTAGTGAAATTCAAAACCAAATGGACAAAAGGGATTACATTACCTGAGCCAGCTTTTCCTGGTCAAGACGGACATGTCACTTCGGACGGTTTTGATTTAAGTTACGATTGCACCAAGTTATGCATTTGAACGAGAAATGCATACAACTGATTGAGAGGATCACAATTAAATGTTTATTATGAATTCTTAACAATACTGATTCGTGTTTCGCTTTATTGGTAAAAGAACGATTTGCTGTCCCGAAGAAGATTCAAGTGTATTGTATTGAGTTTAACGTCAAACTGGTAATGAGCAAAGTCGTTTTCATACCAGGGACAGGGATAGACTACTACAACCATTCATCTAATGCGGCCGTTTGTTTAACTAGGATAGGACTAATAGAATGAAATGGTCATTAAAGCTTCGAAATACACTGGCGCAAGGGCAACCATGCATATCGGTCAAGTCCAAAGCAACACAATTTGCCATGTTTGCATCGAGACAGACAATGCGTTAACAAATGTATATTAGACATCCAAGAAGTGAAAGCTATTTAATCAATGTTCTTATGAAACAAACTTTATCATGGCGAAAATTAACACAGGAGATCAATCACTACACGCTACAAAGTTTACAGATTCATTCGAAAGAAATAAATTAAATAATTATTTGTGGACAAAACAAATTATTTAGTGTTGGTCTGTAGAATCTATTAAAAAGTGCCAAAGCGAGATTGATTTTGTTCAATCCAAGTAGAAGACTGGGAGATCCTTATTTTCATTGAGAAACTCGATAACTTTCTGCTTCGTAGTTGGTTTAAGCTGTAAAATTTAAATCAACACTGTTAAAGGCAATGCTATGACAATGCTGACAAACTGATACAATAATATAACTTACGCCAAACCCTTGAAAAATCAATCTGTCCATTTTAGCTCCGAGTTGCAGCACGTCTTTAAATTCTTGAAAGTCATAGGGGTACCTCAGACAAGACCTTCACTTCCTTTATTCCTACCGGAATAAAAATTGCGATTTGTAAAAATCCTACAAATTATGTTCACTAAAATGACGGTAACCTTTGAGGATGTTTAAAGATTTAAGTCCTCTTAAAAGCTGGGAGAACTTGAACATTGCCTGTATCCGTATATCCAGATAGAGCAGTTTCCAGTTGGAGCATGCCTGCAAAATTGTCGTAAGACAAGGGAGACGCCCGACTTCTTCATCCACCTTTACATTGACTTCTTCATCTTCGCCCTCACTTCCATCCACTTCGTCGTCCCCATTTCCATCCACTTCGTCGACCTCATTTCCATCCACTTCGTCCTCATTTCCATTCACTTCTTCATCCACCTCTTCATCCACTTCGTCATTCAGTTCGTCAGCCAATTCATCACCCACTTCGTAATCCACTTTGTCGAGTTCATCAATTCCGATTACCAACCGTTTCACATTAGGAAACCTTTGTACAGCCACCGTCGTTGGATCTGGTCCCCGCATGGCTAACAGTTCCAGTGCACTCACACCTAAAACGAAACAGCACTAGCTGGCTTATTCTTATTGAAATATGATAAATTCACAATATGCGAATATAAAACCTACACCATAATCAAAATGACTCACCATCATGTGTCAAATAGCTGCTGCCTTCCTCCATTCTAACTCTTGACTATCTCGGAATTTAACAATTGTCAAGTTTGGCAACAGATCGGGACAAATTTGATCCACCAGGTTCAGTAAATCAAATGTTTCCAAGGTCAGCGACTTTAATCTAGGCAGCCTTGGGAAACGTTCTTTGCACTTTTCCAAAATTAATTTGCCACTGTCGGTATAACCATCCTGTCCAAACATCAAATGTTCCAACTTTCCAAACTTCAACTTCAATTTTCTGCAGCGCAAATACGCAAAACCAATTAATGGAACGGCGTTAAATATCGCTTCCTGCATGTGTTATAAAGCCCGAATGTTTTTATGAGCTGAACTGTAAACACATTGTGCATTACAGTCGTTATACATTTTTTGAAAATCAAGTTTAATATGCATTGGACTTTAAAATACATAATTAATACTTTTTGCTTTGGAATCCATTTGGAGAAGTACACACATTATGTTATCCCCATTGCCAATGAGAACCGAATGGTCTTTGTCATGTTGACGAGACGTTGTCACCTGGGACTAACACCTGTACATAGGCAAACCTAGATTGAGCAAGACCATTAAAAAGTTGAAGGCATTCTGACATGGGATTGACTACAATTTTAAGTAATGCAAACCTGGGCAATTGGGACAATGCTACAGTATAATATGTAGTCTCTGCAACAAGGATTCGCATGCAACTTGCTCAAACGAAAATACAAAGGGGTCAGTAAAATTTGATATTATTCCAACTGACTATAAAATTTCTATATTCATTCATGAATAGCAGAGAATTGAATGAAGAATAGACAAAAACAAATAAACAAAATATGCTATGCTATATGAGAACAATAAAAGCGTGACACAATTAATTGACTCACTTCCTGAACCTTATTGGACCATTATTTTTCAATGATTTTTGAGTGATCATGAATTCAAAAGTGTTTTCGATCATTGTCCTCCTTTATGTGTTTGTGGGTAATTCACTGATAGTGTAATTAAGACATATGTCAATTGTTGTACTTTAACGTTGGTTTATAAAAAGGGTCATCATTTCCACCTGTTTCGGGTACAGTTGAGTTTGAAATGGAAGGCAACAACCATGACAACGAGAGGACTCTGCGGGAAGAAAATGGTCAGAAAAACATTATGGAAAATCATATAAATTACCAACCTAATAAATATAATTAGAATATGAGTTTCGCTGGTCTATATAAAATGTCCATTCTTTTTCTGTGTTGTTCATGCAGAAATGAGCAAGTACTCTAGGTTTTGGTTATTTGCATAAACGCAGGATTAAGCAATTTTCAAAATTTTCGGCGACATGGCTAAACCCTCCGTTTATGAAAATGAAGTGTTTTTGCAATATTATTTCATTTCAAGTATTAAATTTGCATTATGAAAGTTATAATACAATATACATTTGTTTTTTTATACTGACGCAGACCAACAGGATTCCTTTGGCCGATCCGTGAGCCGCCCAATTCCCCCCAATGAAAAGAATAAACCCCCAGTGTTCGGTAATCCTGGAGGTATTGGCCGATGAGGATGATTGCATTCGGCATGCTCATGGCGAAACAATTTTTAATGATATTTATTTAAAACTTTGAAATAAACCTGGTCATTACAAGCTCATTTACGACTGTCAAAAAAATTCTCCTCACAAACTCTCACGCTTAATATATTCTATTGAGCGAACTGGAGAAATTCGTTAAGAAGAGGTTGTTGCAACTAATTTTGAATAAAATTTATGCTTAATTTTTTTGACAAAGGATTTTAATTTTGCTTAATCATTTGTAATAATGAGGAAATGTTTGTTGTATACACCAAAAGCAAATCTGGACCGTTTTCGAAACTGTGAATGCAAATGGAAAGCATTAAAGCAATGTGTTAAAGATATGCTCCGAGTTGTAAATATTTTATTCGGATAATATGCATAATATAGTGAGTTTGCACAATAAACAATCGGTGCTAATCTTTGAAGGCAAGAAGTACTTTCAATCTGACCTGATTGGGTTGCGCATCTGTGAGGGTCACTGTACGTAAACGTATTGGCTTTCACTTGTGCTGTTTTCAACCCGCAAATGCAACGTCTCCTGCTGCCATCAGAGTGCAAAAAATGGAAACAATGCAAAAAATTACATAACAAACAAATTATATATTCTTTTTTACCTTCAAATTATGAGCATTTTGACTTTCTACTACATGAAATTTAAGTTTGAACAAAAGTTGAAAATTGGTGGAAATGCGCAGAATTTGGAGGAGAATTGAAAACCATAATTTGCTCTGCAATTCAAAAGATGCACTCCATTCCATGTTAATTGCATATCTTGCATTTTAAACATGAGAAACAAAACTATGGTTCAAACAACACAATTTCCGATGTTTGCATCGAGAGAGACAAATGCGTCACCAAATGTAAATTATAAATCCAAGAAGGGTTCTATTCAACAAACGTTCTTATAAAACAAACATTACTATGACGAAAATTAACAGCGTTTGCTATAGAACAGGACACAAAGAATACATTCGTTCGAAAGAAATAAATTAAAGAATTATTTGTTGTCAAAACAAATTATTAAGTATCGAAGATGCTTTATGTGAATGCTCTGTCCGTCCGTCCGTCCGTCTGTCCGTTCGCGCTCTAGCGTCCGAACGACGTGACCTACGACCTTCAAATTTTGGATGTAGATACTAGAGGTCAAGAAACTCTGGGGGATTGAAAATGGACCCAATTGGTAGGACCCTTAAGGGTGCTGCCATAAGGGTCCTAT
>JAQIWQ010000378.1:0-17724 GCA_034695825.1 Folsomia inoculata | reverse complement strand
ATAATAGTAAGTAGATGAGAATATAATATTGAATTGATTGTTTTATATTCAGTGGATTTATCTGCCCATGCTCGAACGCAAGCACATATTACAAATGCAAAGGTTGCACAAGAATCGGGAGTTCCGACCGGACCCATAAGCGTGCAAATTGTTAGTAATGAAGAAAATTGTGCGGATGACTTTCCCCAACCTGGTGGAGAAGAAGAGGTTGAAATTCCCGAATACAAACCTGAATTAGCTTCTCGGAGCCCTCAAAAAAGGACTCCTACTGGGAAGAATTACATAAAAAAGTATAGACCTGCATGGGAAGAGGAGGAAGAATTCAGAGGTATTTAGCAAGTCGCTAGCTCGGCATAACGTCGTATTTCGGCGCATCTAGAACATGTAATAATTTGTTAAATGCAAACTGTTCCACAGATTGGTTGCAAGGATATCCTGATGACGTACAACGGGCCTTCTGTAAAGCGTGCAAAGCTATTCTTCGAGCCCACAAGGTAAAACAATCTAAACCGTATGCTGAGTCCTTAGTTATAAATTTGAGAAATTGATTTTAAACATTTGTTGTACAGCACGACCTAACCTGTCACGCCAGAACTGCTCGACACTTGAAGAAGATCCAGGAATACAAAGTAGAACAAGGGCAAGGAGGTGAACAACTGTTTCAAATGATTGAGGAAGATGTTACTGCCCTTCCTCAGACGAAACGAATGTTAGAAGAATCTACTGGACATGGTGAAGTCAGTGAAATTGGCATTGAAATCGATACAAGTGGTATTTTCCCAGACAATGGACACGTTGCAAGTGGGAGTGAGGATAAAAGACCAAGAGTTATCAGGATGTCGAAAGCCAGTTTACAAAAACGGGAACCTTCAAGTTCAAAGCCTCTTTCAAGAAAAAGATTGCGGTTTACGTCTGCCGACGTGGTGGCAGCTATTGAAAATAATGAATTTACTGGCTATGAAATGCTGCAAATTATTAAGAAAATTGTTCCCAAACTTTAATAGATTAATCTAAGGACTTGTTTTGTTACTGATTTTACTTTATTGAATATTTTAATAGTTATATGTACAACTGTACAAGTAAGAAGACATTAACACACTGCAATAGTGTCACTCACTGGTGTATTTACGTAAGTAAATTGTTTTTGTGACACTACTCGTTGTGCAGAAAATCTTCAGCTATAACGGGTAGTGACTAGTGATTTAAGGTATTTTATGATTTCTGTTATGAATTTCAACTTTACTACTCGTCTCTAGTAGAAAGAATATTGAAATTACAATGTTTGACTCTGAAATTAAAGGGACAAGTAAATTGTAATAAAATTATAATCATACGAATTATGATGTCAAGTAATGTTACGCTGCACTCTGCACTTTTATTCTTGAAAATGCAAATGGAATGCGGAGAAAGCAGATGCATCATGTAAAACTGGAGAAAGTCCATTCGGTCTCTTTTCAACCCCAAATATGATGGGACAACGTGGGAGCTCAGATGTCCCACTACTATAATACCACTACTACTGCAGTGTAGCAGTTCTATTGAATTGAAACTGAAAGTATTACAAGTTTCAAAATAGTTAGCAAAATTAGTTGCTAACAATAAGTTTTGCGGCGCTGTGCAGGTAATTTCAAATTCAAATAACGTATTTTGAATTTTGATTTAAAATATTATTTGTTCATTGTGTTCTTTAATAGGACGGAGGTTTAGTTATTGTTGTGGAGTGGAAGCCTGATGTTATCATTAGCGTTTGATTGTTGACATTGACACGGAATTGTTGGTGTCCTGACCAAACGACATGACCTCCCCCTCCATAGCGTTGTTTGAACAACTAACGCAACCTCAACCTAGATTAACTAAACCAATCATTGATAAAGTTGAGACTCCCATTATCGCTTGCAATGATAATTTTAATTTACAAACTGGTAAGTCATCGTAGTGCTGCTAATCACCCACCCATACCCCTTCATCCATCCACTGAAACCATTAATTTTGTTGGATTGACAGGTCGAATAAGAAGGCCTTCTACTCCAAATAAAGTAGCATCCAAAATAGGGAGTGCTGTCAGAAAAGGACGAGATGATAAGAAGCAGGGATCCAGAATCAGGTCTGCGTCGGCAGGAAGGGACCACAAGACTGGTAAAAGCGACATTAATTTATAAACCTGTATTTAATTAATTAATTGGTTATTTTATTGCATACTAAGCTTTTGTTTACCTTTGTTTAGAAGTATCTTCAAGGTACTGGACATATCTCTTTGAAAACTTGGAACGCTCTATTAGTGAGATTTATGAAGGTTGCGAAAAGGAAGAAAACATTCGACAGTGTAAAGTAAGTTTATTTTACGTTTCTTAATTAATTGTTGAATCTTCGTGCACGGTTTTTGTAAGACTGCTTTATTACATCTTTTAGGAAGTCATCTTAATTTTGGAAAACTACACTCGGGATTTTACTAAACTAATTGAATGGTTTCATCTAAAGTGGAGCTATGAAAAGACACCTCCACCAATGAGACCGCAAGCATTGGCTTGGGAAATTAGGAAGCCTTCTTTATGTTTGGTAAAAAGGATAAAGCTCACGTCACTTTATCGATTGTATTTTAAATTACTTGCGTATTTTAGCTGCCACACACGAGAGCGTATGAAATACTGCTGGGCTTACGAGAATCCAAGCAGAGCCCTAATTCTTCATGTGGAAAAATTAACCCTTTGCTGGAGGCTATAGGTTCGACTTCTAATTGTAACTTGCGTTCGGAACAAGCATGTGTTGTTGACATTGAAGCAGAATCAAAGGGTCCAAGTTTACCTTCTGCTGTCATTCCTAATCCAGCTGTCACTAATCGACGTGTGTCTGACTCTGACCTAACTACCAATACCAATGAAACTACTGAAACTTATCCGTTAAGCTCATATCTAACAGTGGACATTGGCCTTCAAACTGACCTTGAGGAGGATCCAGATATATTCTACTTTGCCGGTGGAAGAACTGTCGGATTACAAACAAATTACTTGGAAGAATATGGTCCCCTAAGTCCAATCTTATTCAAGTCTATGCCGGCCATTTTGGTTCTTAATACTTCACCCGATTCAGATTTTGACACGGCGCCTGGCCTTACTCACAATAATGCTAGTACTGTTGACAATGCGTGTTATCCTGTTACCGTTACACCGTCTACTAAACCATCGTGTGCCAATAACAAGACTCATTCAAATTCTGGTCAAAATAATGTGGAGTCCATAAATGCACTACCGACACCAGTTGCATTGTTGTTGTCACATTCCTCACCAGTTGCGGCCAGTGAAACTCCCATTCATCCGTCCCATCTAATGCCAATTAGTACTAGTGGCAGTTGTATTAACCCCACTACACCAATTGAAACAAAATCAAGCTCTACTCAACTTTCTGCTGGCGTTTTAATCGCAGATGAAACACCGTTCGACAAGGAATTCGCTCAAGCAGCTAACGTAATGACGATCACAATGACAACTTCGCTACCATCGTCCTCCGTACCGTGCGCAGGCGATAAGTCCCAATGTTCGAGCGCCAACACATCAACTCCTACTAGATCAACTTTTGCAGAGAAAGCAAAAAATGGAATGCTACGACAAAGCCAAGCGATCGCCAAATCTGTGTCCAGTTATCTTAACAAAGTGGGGACCGTTACTGGGAATTCTAATCCGAATATATCTGCAACCACTAGTGGAACAAGGCCATTGTTGAGCAAGGATAGGCATACAAAGACGGCTTCTACAGCGTTTATCAGTAATCGGGACAGCAGAAGTACTGTTGTCCTTGGTGGATTGAAGTCTTCCGTCGTCACTGGGAATAATAGTGGCCTGAAAGGCCGAATTCCTGCATCTGCACCTGTTATCCCAAATTATAGAAGCAATATTGCTAGCAGGTGCAGAACGGCGGTCAACACGGGCATTCCTCAACCGGTACACACATTTTTAATTTGACGATACTATTATATCATTATATGCTCATACAGTGCAGTGGCTTTTACCCATTATGATTCTTCATTATCTATATTCATTTATAGTTTACCCATGCCCAATAGATACTGATTTGATTTTGTAGGAAAGCTCGTGTGGTCGTAGCCGATGTTAATTTTTGGTGTGTTGCTAAATGAAAAATCCATTACTTCTTATTAGGAGAATCAACAGAGCAGCAAGCAGTCTACTAAAGACAAAACTATTAACAAAGCCTCCAGTTCTTGGCCACTTTCGTCTCTTTCTGCTGCTGCCGAATCTTCTGTTTCTAAAGCTTCTTCGTATGCACCTTCTCCTTCCGCTAATTCAAAGTCCACGCAAGAACAGCTTGAGCTCAGCAAGTCAAAACCTTCAGCTGTCCCAAGGTCAGGAATAAGCAATGTGGAAAATGCAACACGGAAAGATGATTTCAATGCCAGTTCAATTATGGGTCTGGGTCAACAGGTACCGTATGCACGTAACATCACCATATTTGGTTCAGTGTCCCTTCCCTACAAGGGCAGCTTCCGAACTAACACAATAACAAATTGTTGGCATGTCTGTCACTATTTTGTTCGGTAACAATTATAGAACTTTAATTGTTCTTTTGAAGATAAGACACCTAACAGTTCGCTTTGGACAGTATTAATCAATTTTCTTGCTTTCACTTTCGACTATAAAAGTAGGTGAGATCGTTTTTGCTTTTTATAATGCAGTAAGAGTAGCCTAACGCAGCTCATGTTTGTCAATCAGCGTTGTTTTGTATAATTAAGTTATTATCGGGTCTGTCTGTCTGTTCGTAAGTATTTGAGTGTTGTTAAGTGATCATACAAATGTCTAATTCTAATTGCAGCAGCATATGCCGACTGTCTCCTTCTCGACATGTAAGCCGGCTGGTATCATTCGATCCAAGTCAATGATCAATCCCTTTCCTACTGGGGGTGCGGTTCGGCGATCAGATGGAACAAAGGAGAAGTCTAACGGACCTAAAAGGACCAATTCAACTGCCGGAGTTGCGACTGGAATGAAGGCTTCTGGGTCCTTTAAACGATTGCATTCCAACAGCTATGTTTCTCTACCCGATGAGACTACTTGCCAAAAAAAGTCTCATATGATTGATGCAGGTAAGTTCGGAAGAACGATATAGTATTTTGTAATTTGTTTTACCAAAGTTAGATATGTTCCTTCATTCCGGTGAATTGTAGAAGGGTGGGAAACTGTAAAAACACGATCCAGTCGGGCCAAATGGTCATCTTCTAATTCTTCCCTTGGATCTTCAAATGCAAATCGATCAAGAAATTCTTTGGACAAAGGAACTCCTCAGAAAACGGAACTAGTTTCCGCACAGTCGACACCAACGGTATCCTTACCTTCTGGGATCAATAACACTAGGAAATCCCCCGGGATAAACTCGAGGTCTTCACTGGAAAATAATCAGAAGCCAAAGTCAACAAGCAAAAGCAAAAAATCTGGAGGCGAGCCAAAGAATAAGGTGTCTGATACTAACGATAAATGTGTTAGGAAACGAGAAGAGGAAAATAAAAGCCCAGTATGTCCAGCCGCTGAAGATGATGGCGTCTTGGATTATGAAGCAATAAAAAAGAAGGAAGCGGATTTAGACGATGCCATAAGAGAAGAAGAACTCATTGAGGAAGAACTTCGTCAAGTAGAAAAGGATTTTGAACGGGTAAGTAGTTTTTCGGCTTCATGTGTTCTCCGGTGTTTCCTTTGTTTAATTATTTATATGTTTGCAGATTGAAAACGACAGTACAACTGAGGAAGGAACAATCACGGACAGTGAAACTGCTATTAGCCCAGAAGTTGTAGATTTCGATGAAATGGATGATCAATTCTTTTTCGTTAGTATTGATGACCAGGAAAGTGCTAATGGTAATAACTATCAGTATTCATTAAACTCGTTGATTGGGGTCCAAAACTCCTCAGCTGTTATGCCTCAGACTGGGATGGGCATGTTGGTAATAATATGTTATGTCAGTCTACGTCTAAGGCATAGTGGTCTACTGTCCAACTCAATGAATTTAATGATTTAAAATAGTAATAGTCATTTTTAAACGTAGTTGAAGACATGCCACCGAGAGAACCAGGTAGAATCCTTTCATTGCGGGAGAAACTCATGTCCCCGGCAAAAAAAGCGGATGGAGCAGAGACTTTAAAACGATATGAAGCAAAGCTGGCAAAGGCCGAAAGAAATCGAGAAAAGTTGTTACAAGCCAAGTTCAATCGATATGTTGAGCTAAGTGATCGCGTGAGTAAAATACAAATTACGACAATTACGTTATGATTGCTTAACCCAAATCTCCAGTCTATCAATTATATCAATATATGTTTTGTGATAGTTTGAGTCCCTGAACGAAACAACGAAAAGATTAGTCGCAGAAAGAGCAGAGCTGATACTAAAAGCTGAAGGAAGGAGGAAACGTGCTGGTGAGAAACGTCAAGAATACATTAAAAATATACAGAGAAAAGCTCATGATGAAGATTCCAAAGCTAAAGAAATTGCTTTCATCAATTTATTGGAAGGTAAATATTTGTTAGATTTGTTAACAATCATTTATTGAACTCATTTTAATTTTAAAAAATACAAAAGTACAGGTTATTAATAATTATCAAACTAATATTCACCTTCCTTTTCAGCTCAAAATAAGCGGCACGATTATTTCGCTTCGGCTCAAGTAAATTAATAGTTATTTATTTCTGGCTTGCTGTAATCTGTAATTTTGAAACTAGTATGTGCAATTTATTGTCGATTGTGATCATAGGAAGTGGAAGGAAGACTGCAGACGATTCAAGACGAAAGACGCTTGAGACTTGAGGAAACCTCTGGAAAATCATCTGCTGTAATTTTGCGACAATCTAAAATAAGGAAAGACTGGCAAATCAAGGTACGTTTTGAAATCAGTTTTATGGCCAATTTTTGTCGAGTTGGAATGCAAACGGACGCATTTTATTTTCCTCAAGTTGACGGTTCTACAAGAAAAGCGGAGAATAGCAAATGAAAGGGTTACTCGAGAGAAAGAGGAACGAGCCAAAGAAAGATCGGAAATTGCTCAGGAGAAAGCAAGGTACTACTAATTTGTTGAATATAGATGTCGACGAATTCATGCATTTAAAATTATTCTTCAGGGACAGAGAGGTAAGAATCTCGGCCCTAAATGCAGCAAAACAAGCAGAAAAGGAAGAACTACAGAAAAAAATTAAACAAAAACAAGAAGAAACTGCGAGGCGACATGAAGAAAATATGGAGCAGATTCGTCAAAAAGCAGCAGAGCTTGGTGCACCTCGACCAGTTCAAGAAGAAAATGCTGCACCATCATCCTATCGAGTTTGTACCCTGTGTAGTGTTCTAGTACGTCATACAATTTAATATGGTTGAAATTTTGTTTAGTACAAGGCGATATCGAATACCTAATGTTTATTCATTCCAGATTCAATCCGGAATTCATGAGATGCAACACATTCGAAGTCGATCTCATTTAGACGCCGTAAAGAATGCGGATAAATCTTCCAGTACTAACGTTGTTGAGCTCAGCTGTGGACTGGGTGAAGGATTTGGTTTTAAATTCATTGCTGATGTTCAAGCAGATAAAATTGATGCTAAGGTCCAACCAGATCGAAATAGAAATAAAGCTCTAAAGAAACATAGCAAAAAATTAATGCAGAAGCTGATGGAAACGTAAGAATTGATTATCGATTAGGGTACAGACTCGGTTTCGATTTTAATAAAATCATTCTTTTCTACAATTCTTTTTAGTGGACTGGAATTTGAAAAATCCATCAAAGATGGACATGACTCTAAAAAGGCAGTCGTTGGTGACCCTATCCGAATAAAAACGAGAAAAAACATATTGGAATTGGACAGATTAATCTCTCTGTTTGCCAATAACAAAGGCTCGCCAAATATTGCTACTTCGATAGATCGAATTATGGCTGGAATTAGAAAAACTTCAGTTCAGGTTTGGAAATCAGTCTGCGACATTTAATATTTTTTGGTTTATCTGCAGAATTCATATGATAAGTAATTAAAATTTTATAGAACATCTACATGCAGGATGCCATAATTGGAATGAATGGACTTGAAGTTGCCTTGAAAGTGTTGCAATGTCAAGCGGTTGATCTTCCTGCTAAGTATGGCATTTTAAGATTCCATTTTGAAACTCCCTTTCAGCAAAAATTTTGTTATGAAGGTCTAAAATCCACGCGATAGAAATGATCCATGGCTTCATTCTGGACAGCTTAACAAATGGGCTGTATATTCTCCGTGGCACGGGGATTTGTATTTTAATGAATTTATGCTCAGAGCGTTGGAGTGTGAGCTGAATAATTGAAGTATTAGTGTAATTTGTTATTATACGAAATGTAATTTTATTTTATTTTTAATTTCAGACGCTAATTCCAGATGACAATCGATGGCTGTGTAGTTCTCCCTTAGGTGCCAATGAATCCCTTCCGACAGACCATTTTATCCGTGAGATTTGATAAAACTGTAGAATGAATAGATTAAAAAACAATTCCATATTATGATTGATCTCGTTTCAGAATCCGTTATTGAATTACTGTTTAATGTGTTGGACTATATTCCTAATCCATTCAAAGGAATATTCAAAAAGGGCAGTTTCTTGACACAGGATGAAATTCAATCAATAAAAATTAGGACGTCTGATATTATAGGGTAAAGTTCAAAACATTGCATACAAATGGTTTTCTTTTGGTCTAACTTTTAATTGAATGATGTTTTAAACATTGGATTCAGGTACCTGGTCGCATCCGGAGTAGTTGATAGAATTTCCGTTTACTGCAGTGGGATTCGAGGACCTGTAGATGAGCAGCCTGCTGTAGCGTTATTGCTGCGAGTTTTCATAGACTTTCTTGTGCTACTTGTGTATACGCTGCAATTTTGGTAATCAATGTTTTTGGACACTGAAACTAAATGTCATCTATGGTTTAATTTAGTAATTATTTATGGCGTTGACCGTAGTTGGGGAGAAAATCCAGCTGGATGCGTAATGCAAAAGAATGACCGGGATGAAACTCAACTTCTTGCAGCATTGGAAGGTACGTACATTTACGATTAATATTGGTTCGAATAAGGTAAAACTAGAGAAACGTAACCTATTGATTTCCAGTGATGTAATTTTTATACCTAAAAGTGACAACATATTTATTTTTTGTTTGAATAGCGTCAGAATTAGCAGGAGCAGTGTCAATGTCATACTCTCTTTTACTGCATCAAGGGGCTCCGACCAGGTTCGTAAAAACCAGTTATTCTTCTATTGTTAGCTGGTATGCACATGAACTTAATAATTTTCAATTTCATTTCCACGCAGGCCTAGAGCAGTGGATGGAAATGCTGACAAGTTGATTCCTCCACCCCCCGGGGAAAAGACGGCGGAGGTTGTCAAATCCACTTTGTGCCTTATCAACGCTATGGCAAGGCTGAACCTGCAGGACCTACAAGTAAGAAATTGGTTGCATAACCTTGATTTGCTGACTACTCGGAATTTATAATAATTCATTTCCATTTATGTAGAACGTGCTAGCATCAGAAGCTGTTTCCTTGCAATTTCGACATATTGCTAGTCAACTGTTGTGGCAAGTGGTGCCCAATCGACAATCCATTCTAATGAGGCGACTTTTAACTGAACTCATAATCTCTATCGGAAATTTTACCGTGGGAAATAAGCATAATCAGGTGAGGGCTAAGATGCTAAAATCTATGTTTTCAAATTAAATTCAATTGGCTCTGGTTGTTTGCTATTCTATTTTAGTCAACGATACAATCCGGTCAAACACCAACTGTCCTACAACTACTGTGTACATTACCTCAAGAATACTTTGTAGATCCAAAGTTCAAACACAACTTTATCCCAACACTACTAGCAGCGACGCAAGGATGTCCTGAAAATCGGAACATTCTTGTTCAAAACAACGTGGACCTTAACGTAACAATTTACCTAAACTAGTTTACATTTTCATACACGAGCCGGATTATTATATAGTCATTCCTTTTCTTTAGATTCTGGACGACTACTTAATTTCAGAGGAAGGAAAGAAAAACGTATTTGTCCGACGAATGATATTTGTCACTTCACAACAATCTCCCTCCACATCCATAATGGCGACGGCAACTGGGCAAAAGGGAGCAAACACTAAGAAGGTCAAGCAACATAAGAAATCAGTGTTAAAAGCCAACGTCAAACCCTTGGAAGAAAGCAATAATGTAGTTAAGTAAACTAATTAACGAGTTTAGACCCAGCTTTAACTTACACTTTAACTGTATTAATCGCAACCTGTCGACATTGTCCGGTCCGTTACATTATATATTCTTTTTTTAAATGAATGGTGCCATTATGCATTGTGTCTTGGTGAATACTGTAACACTGGAATTCAGCGTTTACTTAATTAAATCTTAAGGTGGATGTTCAAAATCTGAATGATTTTTGGCACAAAGTACCTACTGCCTCAATTGATAGGAACTTTTATTTCTGCCAAAAATTTTCTTGAAATAGTCAAAATACGTCGTAAAAAGATGTGAAAAAACATTGCATGAATAAGGGCTATCGTGACCTTTTTTGTCATTGAAAGCGATCCACATTTCCACGTCTTGCCATTTCTACATTTTCAATGGGCAGATTCTTTGATTCAGGTGGGCATAACTGTTCCCTTTCACTCGGATAACGAATATCCAAACGAATTTGACTTGTGACTTTTCCGTGACAAGTAAGCCGACTGGCGTTTCCTAATCGGGTGGTCTTTGATACACACCGGGTGATAGAAACAAAAAATCATCTTGTCCTGGGGGCATGGGTTTGGAAGTAGCTTATCAATGTCCTGGGGTTCGGGAGTAGCTTATCAGCAGTTGAGAAACACAAAAAGATCCCCATCTCCCGGCGACATGGGTCCGGGACTTGGGGAGTAGCATATCACCGGCGCAACTAAAAGGAAAAGAAATCTCATGTCCTGAGGGCATGGGTTCGGAAGCAGCTTGTCACCGGGATGAAGGAAACAAAAGATCATCATGTCCTATAGATATGGTTTTGGGAGTAGGGAACTACTTCAACCCAACCCCAAATTGAAGTACTACGTGCTCTGAAACTAACCGCATCAAAACCGGTATGAGTTCCAACCATTAACTATTACGCTCTGTATATAGCTTTATTCGAATCAAAATGCAACATATTTTTAACTTCATATACAAAACGGTATAGAATTTAATAAGACATTCGTATAATTTAACACTGCACGCAAAAACTTACTCATTACGCATTACGCACTATATAATGTCGAATATAGCATCGGTAAAGTTTATAAAATTTCCAGTTTGAGGTTTTCTTTAGAGTATATCGTATCGGTATGAAAGTATCATAGAAAGCAAATGTCAAAAGGTACAATTTCTTATTGGATTTGGTGTTAATTAATGTGTAAAAAGAATTGTTGCGGTACGACAACCAACACCAACGCCTACAAATCATGCCCACCTATTTATTACAAATGGTTACATATGTACTTTAACAAACTTGCCAAAAAATTTCGTCATTTTAATGCTTTTTTAAAAACATTCAAGCAGGAATTATACTAAGGTAGATAATCCATCTGCTAAATTAGTTTTAAATTTTACTGCTTTTTAACGTATTTTCGAATTTGTGTGTTCCTTCATACCCTACTCGGGACTAATTGTAATCAACACCCGAAATTACAACGATTAAATTTTGCAGCTACTTTTCTTTGCTATTAGTGCATATATTGTTTGGTTTATCATTCTGGGACAGTTTCTTAGAGGATAAACCAGACATGCAAAGGCTATAGCAGTACGTATTCATACTCCGTACACGACATGACATACCCAACAGAACATGAAATTATATGAGTAAAGGCATTACTTTGTCCAAAGTTGAAAATAATTATGCTAAATAGCTTTCAAATTAAAGTTAGTATTTAGTACAAATTGATAGAAAATGAGAACACGTAACTTAAATTCCTGATGCAGTATAATTTCTCTAACAATAGTCAGGTTTATGCTATGAATACATAAGCGTGATTACGTTAATTTATGATTACATTCTTAAATTGTGTCTGCTATCAATTGTTTCATAGCCTTAAATAATTTACCAATTGGCAAGACCAGGTTTATTTAAAGTCATAAAGTAGATTTGGGAACTTCCACCCCCTTTAGCGGACGAGAAGAAGACTTTATCATTCCTTTCACAAAGGAACTTTAATCGTTGACTCTTTTTGTGCATGAAGACGCCGTCCAAATGCCCAGTTTCCTGTTGCATAGAACAAAAGATTCAATAAAGCATTTTCATGAATTGACAGTATCTGTCTTATCTTACCACGGATCTGATCTCGATCGCTTTTTGACCCCAACCCATAACTTGTCCTGTAAATTACAATAGTCCATGAATTTGTTTAATTTCATTTAATAAATTTTCAGTACCAGTGCCGATATATGCTACAGAACTGGGGAGTTCGCCCCATTGGAGAACTACTGACTTTGAAATCTGGAAAGGAGAAAAATGGATTGTTCTGTTAATGAATTTCACAATTGATTAGCTAAATTTAATACACATACCTTTCCGCTAGTGGACACATAGACCCCTTCATTGTCGTAGCATAATAGAAGCTGCAGTCCATTGGAATTTGGCAGCGTCACAATACAATGTGGTGAAATTGGTCCTTGATTCTGTTAAAGGATGATATATTATATTTGGTTGTTATTTCAAGATTTTATAATACTTGATATAATTTACATGTTTGGGAGCATAGAGATCGTACACTGAAGCTGAATCAAGATCAATTGCATGAAATCCCTGAGCTGAAAATGGAAATATAATGTTGGATAGCATAATCCTTTTCATTTCGGTGTTTTCAATAATGAAATTATTGTTTTACCTGATCCATAGATGACTTTGAGTCTAGAACCCTCTTCTACGGTAAGATCGACTAACAATGGTTTGTACAGGAGGTCGGAAAAGGCTTTGAAAGCATACAAATGTTCATATTAATGTCTTGGAATCAGTTACGTATCTGTTGACTTGAATCTTAACTCACCTTTGAAAGCCATGAATTTGTGATACGGTTTAGGGGCCTGCAATACAAGATGAAAATATATGTCAAGATGATCCTTTTGTTCTGAATGGCAAAACATTTAATTATTGGGTATTCATCTTACCCATGCATAAATCTCAATTGCATCCTTAAGAGCTAAATACATGGAACATTATTAAGTAGGGAACAAACATGTAAAAATTTTGTGGTTAAAGAAAACTACCTATGACCAGGAACTTTATTCGCTCATACTTTACGATTTTGAAATGTGTTGCTCCCTAAAAACCAGAACAAGTAGTGTGTTACAAAATGAATACAGAATTACGTGTTGTGTAATAATGTAGAATGTAGAGCTATAATTACCTGGAGTTCGCCAACATTAATATAACCATTTCTGCGTTCCCCTTCCCCACTTTCCGTTCTTAGAATCTTCCCCTTGAGCCAAGATAGGTAGTACACCCGAACACGATTTTTCTTCCCACTGATTGTCACCAAGATATTCTGCCCTTCCAGTACCTACACCACAAACAATGTAATTATAGTCTGCACGAATAAGAATTTGACATGCTTTTTCTCGAAAGCGTACCTCCATTTGTTGGAAACGTCGTCTGCTTATGAGTTGATAGACTTTCCCCTGACCCGATCTATCAAGAAGCATCTGAAAAAAATCACAATGTATTCGTGGGAGTCCTACAGATGTTGAGTTTGATGTGCGTATCCATGTTATATGGTCTGGTGAAGGGGGCATGACAAACTTACCAGTCCATTTTCAGTTCCAATCAACAAATTAACTCCCCATAGGGCAGCGCACAGAATTTCACTGTTGAATCTGTAACAAAAACCACACCATGATGTATAAATGTTGCACCCATGTAATTGTTGCATGTTATCGTGCTCACCTCTTCTTGTATTTGCGAATTTCAGGGGTGTCACTATTCTGGTTAGGATTAACCCCCTCCACGTTTACATTGATTGATGGTCTCGATGGGGAGGAGGATGCAGAGGAAGAGTTGGCAATCTGATTGAAACCAAAAGTAATGAATGATTTTTGCTTAGGTCCCTGACCAATCATGTGGGGTGGGGGGTGGATTGGATGAGGTGGTGGTACTCGATCTCTATCTCGATCCCGATCACGATCGCGTACCATTTGCAACTGAAATGTAAGAAATATTAGATGAATTACATGTACAAATACATTATTTGGAATTGCATTAAGAAAAACTTGGCAAATTAACACAAAATTCATGAAACAATAACTATCATATACAGAAGAACTTAAAGAAGCCAAACCAAAATGTCCGAAAAGGCCATGAATCATCAATAGGTATTTCCTGCTTACCCTCAAACAACCCATCATCTTGATTCCTCGAAGACTTGTTTAATTGTAGTTGTGTATAATAATAAAACTCATGCAAACACTCTCATATAAATTCATCATTAACATGTCAAAATCATGGAACACTGAAAACCATAAACTTACGTCTTGATCCGAGGTTTGAGGAAGTAAATCAGGTAGAACGGATGTTCGAGCTCCGAGAACATCACTCCCCGGTCGCGGTGGTCGCCTTGTGACTAATGTTCCTTGACTCTCATCCGGTGTTGGAGGTAGTGGTCGGGACGGCCCAGTTTCAGGAAGCGGACGAGGAGCTTCAGAAGCCAGTAGAGTTCCATCATTTCTTTTCTTGGGAACGAATTCAACCTCTTCTTCATCATCATCTTCTACATCATCCGGTTCAACTGCGCCCCTCGGCGTGGGTGGTAAAGGACGACTTGGAGGAGGTGGAAGGGCATCCGGAACAACTATTAGTCTTGAAGGTAACGGAGGCCTGGATGGGGGTCCTGGCTCTTCGACTTGCAGTGCCTATTAAGAAAATCATTATCCTTGTCGTAAAGGAATTCAAAATTGTAACCAAATTCGACAATTACATGAAAGTTGCGTCGAAGCGTGTTTTCCTTTGGTTTGATTTCCTCGCCACGCTCTCCAGGTTTATCTTCCGTTTCTTCATCATCATCCTCGTCATCCGAAAATCTGGGACATCATTCCAATTACTGGTGATTTTTATGTCACAAACTTAATTTATCATATCATAATGTTACAACTAACCTGCCCTTTTCATTCTTGTTGGTCTGGTTCCTTTTCTTACATCTATCAATGTGGTCTTTGAGTTGAATTCTGACCTGTCTTTCAGTCGGTTGGTCTCGAATAAACGGATGCTTCAATAGCTGATCAGTCGGTGGCCTTTGGGTATAGTCCTACATAGGCAAATAAATACAGCACTCTCATTTATAATGCAAATTTGCTTGAGTCAAGTTAAGCCAAAGTCATGAATTCTAAGGCATCATCATCAAACTTCATTTCACTCGCAAGACATCTCGACAGAGAGAGAAGAATGGATGATACGCTTTACTATGTCGATTTGGAGGAGGTTCATTTATTCAGGAAATTTGTAAATCTCTCTTAGAAAATCTCTACTTAGTTTCCGACCTGAATAATGCATGACACCTAAAGGAAAATATAAGATTTACCTTCACAAGTACGGTTTCAATAAAGGAGTGGAATCTCTTGGACCATCGCTTTGACTAGAATTCAAAGAATGAAATTTGTAAAAATGAAAACATGATTTCTTTTAACGCGTACCTTTAGGCGAGGAGGAGGATTTCTAGGGGCAAAAGTGCATACGATCAGTAACATATACTTCGGTACCACATTAATTAAATGAAAATCAGATTCATACCTAGGAATCAAGAACAAGGCCCTCATTGGATGCATCTCACCTGGAATTAATTAAAATCAAGATTTTTACAATACCCAAGAGACGCTATGAATTTAACGCCGAGTCGGTCACCCAACTTACATAATGGTGGCTGAGATTCAGCCATTTCTATTGCTGTTATTCTGAAAACAAAAGGAGTAGGTCAGGTTGGGATTGATCAGTGCAGATTAATTAGGGTCATAATTAGTAAACTTACCCCAACGACCATAAATCGCTTCTATTGTCATAAGTAGCCTCCGGATTTTCATCGCATGCAATTACCTGACATATACAACGTACGGGCAATTAAACATTTAACTTTTCTTGACATGATTAAATCCAGAAAAACGTTAATATACTTCAGGTGCCATCCAATATGGTGTTCCTATGAATGTATTCCGTCTCCCAATTGTCCTGTCTAATTGCGCAGATACCCCAAAATCAACCAATTTGACTTCTGCATTTTCAGTGAGCAAGACATTTTGTCCCTTGATGTCCCGATGGATGCTATATTATTAATTATTAAATTAAGACAAATTACGCTCCAATCCCTTCCTAAAATACGAAACAAATAAATGTTACTCACACTTTATTTGCATGCAAATGCGACAGCCCTCGAAGAATCTCTCGACAAACATACGCAATCCATTCCTCTTTAAGAGACTGACCCCTCGTTGATTTAACCAAATCTGTGATGCTTCCTGCGCCGCAGTATTCCATGACCAGCTACATTTGTACATTAGCGTCGATTATGTAAGTTAACCAAAATTGACATGACCATTTTTATTATGTAGTTTAATCACTCACCCAAAGTTGATCATCTCTTCCAGGTGGAGATTTTTTTATGAAAGCACCATAATAAGTTGCGATGTTTCTGTGATGTGAATATTTCTTGAGGACATTTATTTCCTAGAACATTTGAAACATGAATTTCATTCTTTGCAAATTCCATAAACAAATTATGATTACCAGTTTAATTTCTTCTTCTTCATCTTCTGTAACATCCATAACCTTGATAGCAGCCAATTGTCCCGTTTTTGTATGTCGGCCTTTGTATACTTGCCCATAAGTTCCATTTCCCACAACTTCGATAAGCTCAAAGATTCCGGCAGGGTCCTAACAAATAATTTTACACTTTCATTTTATTTTTATTTTTGTCCTTCTGAAATTCAGCGAACGTTTTAACTAATTACTGTGATTCGCGTGATTTTACATTTCTCATTGTCATTCGGACCACTTTTAGTGTTGTACACTTGATTTGCATCTCAATTTTAAATTCATATTGCCTACCCCGTTTCCATTCTTATGAAAATTAGTCAGACTTGCAGCAAAGCAACCAAGTACCTTAATTGTACTTAATAGCACCTATCCATCTAGTCATCCATTAGTAATGAATAAGAAAATTAACACGAAATCGAGATTCAGATTCCAACTGAACAATGCAATACGAGGATCAATGCCAAAAAATAATGAGCCAAACCAAACCAACCAACCCGTTCATAATATGTTCATCTTCATTGCGAAATCTGTTGAGATCTAAATTCAAAGCAACAATGTTTCATAGTTTCATGCAGAAGGCGTGTCGAGCAATGTCATGATATGATGATCAAGATTCCCTAATTCGACACAGCGCATCACAAATTAGATTAGTCTGCGAAAATGAGACTGCCATTTTTTAATTAAGGTTACACCCAATACTATAATATATTCCTATAACCGGGACTCTGAACAAGAATAATTCAAGTGTGCCTTACCACAAAACAATGAAAACTTCATGACATTTTTAAACCATTTAAGGTGGTGGTAAAAAATCTCAGGACAATTAGCTCAGGACAATTTTTCCAGCATAGCAACATCTAAAACCCCCACCACATTTTTGAACTTAGAACAGCTCTCCTGATATAACTGCTGAATGGATTTTGGATCTAAAAATTTTA
>JAQIWQ010000377.1:0-17736 GCA_034695825.1 Folsomia inoculata | reverse complement strand
TTGGAAAAGTCCCGAGACGGATTTTGTGATTATCACAGCCGTGCCCATGTTACAGATTTTCTCATAAAAGATGCTGCTAACCAAATGCCAACCTATGCCTTGTTTTCTTAAACTGTTCCTTCTCCATCAACAAAATTAGACTTTTGTAATTGTTAACAAGAAACTCGAACATTGTGATGGCTGAAAAGAAGCATGGGACACAGAAAGCAACACTGGATCTTCTACAACTGAAAGGAATAAGATCCATCCAAGAAACATGCTCTCATCAAAGAGACAATCCACTGTGAGAAAGCACACTTGAGAGTAGACTTTTCAAAGTTATGGGGTTCAGAAGGAACCAGTAAGACTGATAGAGTCCGCAGATAAATCGCTACTATTAAAGATTGCATATTTGAAGAGGATGATTGGGAACAGTTGGATTTACGTCAAATTTGAAACAGTTGTGAGGTACTACGTGGGCACAGTTATACAGAAAAGACTTCCACTAGGTCCACAACCAACATCATTCATTTATCTTCATCATCTACAAAATGATCCTAACGCCAAGGGAATACCCCCATATCAAAACCGAAGGCGATGATACTTTTAAGAAGAAAGAGACAGCTATGATGGAGGGTCGATGGTAACTATAGATGTGCTTATCTGTTGAAAGGAAAAGTTGATGATATCCCTATACACGCAGACTTCAAGAAGTTGAAAATGCTCACACCTTTTGGTCGAAGTGATTGATGGAGTTGAATGAAAAAACGGAGTATTTTTGGGATTGAGAGTCTCGATATACTGAACGGATGGAGAAATTGGTGACATTCTTTTCCGGACAAAGGTTAGAATTAGCAGTGCCAAACTGTATTGAAATGTTAAATGTGAATTGGTCCCCGGTTGAGAAATTCCTTCGTCCAATGTGTCACTACGTGCGCAATACCAACTGCTCTAAATTGTTTGTTAAATTTGTAGTTAAATCAATTCCCCCCATGTATGTGATAGCAGTTGCTCTAAATATTTCAAAAATTAGCCGATTACCCTCAGTCCGTGTGTGGGAAAGAAATTATACAGGTAATGCATAAAGCTACAATTTACCTCTCATACTTGGGTCGATCGGTCCTCCCTCCGGTCCCCCACCCATGGGAAAATCCTAATATAATAAAAGACCGGGATTTCAATATCCGACAATACTGCAAATGACACACGGTAATTCCAAACAAAAACGGTAGGGTGATTTTAAGTTATGTAATAGCACAGAAAATTTACATTCAAATAAAACAACAGAATTACATACTTTAATGAGACATTGACGTAACTTTTCTTTAGAATGAACTACTTAATTAACACTAGCGTTAAAGTTAAAAATGTATTTAAAATAAAATGTCAGATCTGGACAGCTTGAAAAAAATTACAACCAAAAAACTGGAGAAATGCTTACCGCAGATAATGAGCCGCCGGAGACAGGTTTCATCATTCCGTACATATTTTCTCCTCCCGAACTCGACGAATCTAAACACAAAATAATGTCAGAAATTTCGGGATTAAAATCTCGAGCACGCCCAAACAATATGTGGTGGTCTCGAAAATAAGGCACCAATAAAGTTACCTTGGGGGCTTGGCATAATAGGTGTACCTGGGCCTGGTGGTCCAGATCCCGGAGGTCCACCATAGTTTCCAGGGGATGACGAATTGTAATTCATAGGCTGCAAGTAATTTTAAGACATGTAAAACTTTGTATACAACATCTTCGCATAACTGACATAAAAACATCAACTATACTAAGGAAGTGAGACATATATAACAAATATAAATGAGCACTCACAGCAGAGGAGTTTGGTGGCCATTGAGGCCTTCCTGGTCCACCCATTGACATTGGGGGCATACCAGGTCCGCCAGGAGGTGGAGCTAAAATGAATAGAAATGGGTAAATCTTTAAGTCATAAGTTGCAACGGATTTTGTGATGATACAATTAATGCCCATGTTGCTCATTTTCTCTGCTAATTCAATGCCAACCTTCGTTCAGTCGGCATCGCATCATCAAATTCAATTTTTTTGGAAACGTTAAAGTAGTATGGGACACTGAACAGAACTGCATCCTTCACAACCACGGAAATGGATGTTGATTAAAAAATGGGTCGCTAGAAATTAAGACCAGTCAGACATCTTTCAAAAAACTATTCGTCTCTTTTTGGTAATTCTCTACTTCTTAAAAAAAGATCCACGCCCTCATTAAAAGACGATATCCACGGTTTCATTAATAAAGTAGTACTCATTGTTCTAAATTGTGTTAAATTTGTAGTTAAATCAACTTCACCTATATAGTGATAGTAATTGTTCTAAATATTTTTTTTTAAATTTGGGTTTGTGGAAGAATAAATTAATTATACAGGTAACACATAAAAGTACAATTTACCTCTCATACCAGGGCCCGGTCCATACGATGACGGACCAAGGGGACCCATTCCGGGTCTGGGTGGCGTCATACGGGGTCCCATTGGAGCCATTCCACCAGGTCCTTTACAGAAAATAATGTATAAGATTGGTATGACATATTACATATAAAATTAGATACACATTGACTGAGCAATAACAACACAAAATATTGCATAGACGGAGACACGAAAACAAAACAACACATTGGTAGCAAAAACACAAATTAAATCAAATGTCTACAACAACTAAATAAGCACAACTGTTGACTGTGGTCCTCATTTCCGACAAACGTGGTCACGTGCACACGCACACATTAATAAGCAAGCAAAACCAAACCTAATTTCAATATTTGAGGGTTCATAGCGTACCTTGCCATCCAACAAAGTCTCCGCCTTCTCCTATGATTTCATCACGGAAGGGCAGCATTCAAAAATTTACACATTAGAATCGAATGAATAAAAGTGGCCAAAAAATGCGTCTAATGCCATTTTGTTTAACGTGTGGAATAATATGTGCGTCTTCTAAATTACAAACTGTACTCTTTGTTGTGTCTCTCTGTACTTTGCTGTTTGTGTTTCTAATGTAGCATTGTGAAAAATAAATTAATTGTAAAACTTGCCTTGTCTACTGTCCATCGGTCCAGGCATCATTGGTTGTCCTTGGGGCTGAAATATCAAAGGATAATTCAAATCTGATTGACATTATGTGCAGGTATCAATTTTTACAAAAACCAAAAATGTTCTAGTTCTTTAATATTCGTTTAACGGTTAGAGGACAACTTTTTAGAAAAACTATAGTTTTTGTTGAATTCTCCAAATTCTAGTTCTTACCCCATTGAAGTCATTGCCCATTTGTGGCAATCTTACACCTGTAATCATAATAATGATTAAATTACGAATGTGAAACTAACATAATGATTCAAATAATTTGAGATTATGACGTAATTACTCACCTGGTCTAGGTCCACCTGGTGGGTACCTCCCTCCGGGACCGGGACCTCCCATGAACGGCTGTAAATAAAACAAAGACATAAGTCGTGGAAGAAATTTGTTTAAAAATGAGCACGACAAAGCGTAAGCGTTTCATTCATGCCTCTAGTTACACATTTGCCCACAATTTTAGGACATTACTACAGAAAAATAAGGGATTGAAACAATAACCTGATTTTGTGACATGGACAGATACTATTGGCATGACATGACAATCACAAAGAGGGACAGTTACTTAATAAATTGAGGGCAGTGTCACATAAATTCACAGTCTGTCAAGTCAGTGACATATCACAACACAAAGAGAGAGAGAGAATGAAGCACTACTAGAACCAATCTACGGGACAACGCATCAGTAATTCTTACTTGGTTTGTCAACATTTGCGGTGGAGGGGGTTGGGAATGTGGGGACGGTTGGGAAGATGGATGTGTAGGTGGTGATGGTCTCATAGATGAGTTCTACAAAATTTCAAACAAGTCGAATATAGCTACACGTAACGTACACTAATCAGTTGATGAATTGATGATTGATTAGCCCCGTACACACATAAAGACACATAAACCAGAGTTCCAATATAACAGATAATAGCATATTGATGACAACATATTGAGTAGGACAGCAGCACAAGAATTTAGCTTACAGGAAAAAACCCAGGCGGCATTGGGCCACCAGGACCCATTCCGTCGTTGGGACCCATTGGACTGGGGGCAGGACCGGAATTCTGCAAAAGTATAATACTTGTTGAGCATGTCAAAAACTCCAGAAATTTGCAACGCTTAATTTTTTGCAAGGACTGATATTTTACAAAAAAATCTTTTGATTTCATTCGAATGCATTTCCCGTTTTCGCATTTGCATGCAAGGAACACTTTACAAACAATAATTGGCGTTCTAGAAAATCTGGAAAATAACTGCAAAACTCACATGTGCGATTCCATTGACACCATAACCAGAGTTGACAAAGCCCTAGGAAATACAGAAACTAATTTATATTTCCTTCACAAAGCATTTTTATACATCATCTTACATAATCATGAAAGGCTTTTGCTTCACTAGAATGTTCGCACGTATCTCTTCGCTCAGGTGCAGCGCAGTACAGGTCCCAGAAAACGCTAAATTAAAAAAAAACAGTTATAGAAATTTCTCCACCTTTATCACGAACACGAAAATATTGAAATTTGATAAAAACTTACCACCACCACGAATGGAGAAAACCAGGGGGTTCACCCAACGTTATATTTTTCTCCCATCGGATCTATTTAAATATCATTCATTTAAATCAAAATGTACAAAATTTCTGCGCTATCAATATTTCACGTAATTAACCCCAATTTTGTATAATAATTTAATTTTACTACAATTTGTTACCTCAGAGAGGAATGTCTGGGCGGCTTTTTGTGCTCCGACGTGTAATAAGTACTCATAAACATAAAGTGCCAGCCTATAAATATTCCCAAGTTTCATTATTTCATCCATTCAATTCATAAAAAAATAAATGTTGAATAAAACTCACTTTTCTCTAGCCTGGGCGTCTGAAGGAACAGCAGAACCTTTCCCTTTGGCATACATTTTAGCAAACTATTTATTTATTATTGGTTCCTCGGTGGTAGGATGGGTCGGGTCCAAGCAAGTATTTCAAAATATATAATATATTCACAAATTGTATAGTTGCTTTCAAACTACTTGACTTATTCACAGTGATAAAGTACCACTGATTTATTTCCACAACCCCGTTTTTTTAAATGGACAAATAACGTTCTCCACACTAGTTCTGAATATTGTTCCAACATGATCATTATTCATAGATTAAACCCTTTTTAGTCACTTGATTCCAATAATATCCACCTCACTCAATTTACATGATTCCTTTTAACTTTCTCCAAATAATCTCTAAACTAGCACGGCACCAAACATCAACTACACATTTAATACCCCTTCTTCAAATAACCCAACACTACTATTTTCTTCTTTCGATGTTATTAAGTAAATATATAAAACCCCCTCAAATTGTATCATCACAGATGAGTTTAATAACTAAAAGGACAAGTGTTGTTATTTATTGCGTTAAAAAGGAGGCTTTCTCTCTTCACCGGAATAATTATGGTGGCGTCGCAATATGCGGTACGTTGTGTACGTTGTCGAATATCCGGCCTTTTACAAAACAATTGTGGATGAAATAGCGGCCCGATTGTTATGATGAATATTGTAGTATATAGTAGTGGTAGTAGTAGTTTGTGAAACAGTTATTAATTGGTTATTTGATGATAGACAACAATCCTTGGATGGATGATAGAGTATGATGTCGGTGTGTGTAGTAGTGTGGTGTGCGGTGGTAAAAGAAGAAGATCCCTCTTTTCGAGGTCTCAAGTGTTGGCGACGACAAGGGATAGATTGGCATTAGCATGTACTACTACTACACTTTATTAGAATAGAATGGATGGAACCTACTACTACTTATTTAGTCTTCTCTCAAATCTTGTTAATTGTTGTTGGTCGTGGTGGTAGTGTATTGTAGTGAGTGATGGTGGTATGGTGGTGGTGTGGTTATGTAGATAGGTAGAAGAACAACTATTAAGGTTAAGGTATGTACGTACGAGTGGTTTGGTTTGGTTGGTGTTGTAGTAGTGATGATGATGGTAAAAGAGAGAAAGCATTATTCGATGCTCTCGATCCTCTATGTCTATCCTGCTTCGTTTATACGTATCCTTCTTCAACCAGATATTTGACGGTATGGATGGGGTTGCCTGCTTTTGGCTGTGTGTGGTGAGCTCTGCTGCTCTGACGGATAAAACTCTATTCACGAACGAATGAAATGAAGGAAAGAACAGAACGAACGAAGGAAGGTGGTAATAGTATGTGTAGTAGGAGAGGAACCTAATAATATAAGACAGACTCTGATGATGGCAGAATAGAATATAGTTCAGTTCAAGTAAGAGAGTTTTTAGGTTATGCCGTGTTATTCGTATATTGCTGTAAAGAGATCGAGGATGGCATTGCATGAAGGAACATAGTATACATACGAGAATACATAAGCTTATGTATTCGTTACTTTTTGGTTCGTCCTTCCTATTCCTCCTTTATAGCTTCTCTCTCTCTCTGGTATTATTATTATTGTTATGCTACTTGCTCATGGGAAGAAGAGAGTGAAGTCGAGAGAAGAGCATCACATAGCAAAAGTAAACCCCCCTCATCAAGTAAAGTTACAAACACAACTCTATCCATACTCTACGATACCAACTATATTATACTTTCGATGGATGAATGCTTTGCCAATGTAATGGTTTCTTCACAAAACATTCATTCACCCCCCATGTCATTTCCCCTAAAGTAGGATGACCTCTTACCACCACTTCAATCATTATGGACATGTTATCACGGTTACACCCCACTCTACTCGTCAACCAACTGAATCAACTTGTCTAAATGCACAAAGAAATGAGATGAGAATTCGCAATCGATATGATGAACCAATTCGGAGGTCAGACTTGAGGGGGGAAGGGGGTAGAACTACCGACATACCGTTTGACACCTGACATTTTATTATGGATGACGTGATGGTTGGAGTGACCAAAGCAAGGCGAGAGACGCAACTGCAATGAGGTTTTTGCTATATGTAAGCAAAGCATCTCTCTCTATGCTTGAAACGAACATTGAATGGTATGACATGAAGCATTCTTTATATACTTTACCCTTTCCTCACTATCGAATGAATCGAGGAAATGTAAAGGAAAAACGGGAGCCAACCAAACCAACCAACCAACTCATCAACTCTGCTCTTCTAAACCCAAAACCAAGCTTAAAACTCAAACCCCCCCACAAGTAAAGTCCACATAATATTCTACAGTACATGGATTCGTGTGTGTGTGTGTGGTGTACGTACAAGTCGCCTCGGTTGCGTCTCATCTTATGGCTGTGGTGTGGCTGTTCACTTTGGCGTTTTTTATGGCTAAAACCCCCAAATGCAAACTCTTAGATTTCCTTCCACACTTTTAGGAAAAATAGTTTGGATCATAAGAGGAAGAGACCTGCTTCTCCTAAAAACTTGTAGTAGTAGCTTTGCTCTTGTTGATTATATTATGTAGGTGGTGTGGTTAATATCTTCGAGACCCATGCATGCATTCATACATCTGTACTGAAGCTACCATGCAATACGAATCAATGCAAAATCAAAGACTGTACTCAAAGACTTGCACTCAATTTGGATAGAAATGAGTGTAGTATTCTCAGTATTTTACTTGCTCCTTGGGTTTATTGTTTATTACTATCTATTACCAATCATGAGCATGATGAGACGATGTAACAATTAACAGATTGAAAGTATGCATCAGTTTTGATATTAGTTTGCAGAATTAGCATAGCATACTTTCTCCAGTTCATGTGAGTCTCATTATTCATTGATATCGCACCGATTTTAAGAAACCAATGGATGATCAAACCTAGTAGTGACACAGACTAGAATAAATTCGTCTATTGATGACCACCAATGTGCAAATTAAGACTTGTAGCGCAGAGAGAAAGATGAGACTGCATGGGCTTAAATCAAGTGCTGTGTAGTGCTTACAGTCTCACTCAAATGAGACTCAGGTAAGGCTTGTGGGAAGGGTGCTAGTATATAGTATAGTGACGGATGGAGGAATGTTAATGGAGGTGAGATGAGATGGCCACCGATACCGATCGTACTAGTACATCTTTGGCTACTTGACCTGAGGCACCTTTATTAAATATACCTTTCCCAATGTCACGAAGGAAGGACCCATCTTGCACGTCTTAATTTCTTACAATAGTTTAGTTTAGTCGGCACTCAGTCCGTTAGTAGTTGTCCGATACATTGCATGCATTTTATTTATGAGGGTTATGAAAGAGAAAACTGCTATTCATGAAAAAAATGTATCTATGATGTCCTCATTTTATATTTTTTCTTGACTACCTGTCTTATCCTGTCCTTATTCTAGAGGTGAGCTACTAGTAGTGTTACTGCTTATTCCAGTTGTTTGAGCTCCTTGCTTGCAATTTAAAAAAGTATTGATTTATTGAGTGAGTAACATAGCAAGTCGCAATAGTACAGCTACATTGGATTTAAGGTTACTCAGCTCAACTCAATTCATGGCTTCACCGATGGATGAAAACATATAGCATATGCACGAAAAATATCAGGAAATCAATCAATAAGATGACAGAACCCTGGATCTACTTGACGCAAATGTTCAAGTTGGTATTAGGTAGTGGCAATGAGGATGTATTCTGTGATGGTAAACTGATAAAATATTAAAAAATAGAGTTTTACAAAAAAGAAAGTCACATTTGGGGAAATAAGCTACCAGTTGAATGCAGACTATACTGTTATGCAATACATAATGGAAGTACCAATGTAGATGATAAAGTATTAATGACAGAGTTCACTATCTGATTCTTTGATTAAAAGGCTTGTATTTACGCCATCAGTCTACGTCGTTCATCATCATCGTCATCATCATATTAAACAATAACAAAAGACTCATCACACTATGTTTACTTACACGCATAATCATAAGTTAATACCGAAAATGCAAATTGTGACGTATAAAACTAGCCTATATCACTTAACGTTGCGAATTTCGCATTGACATATTAGTTTTAGTTTTTGGTATTCGATACTATTCAGCAGACAGGAAACAGATTTTGTACAGCGTACACAAACGGATTCACAACACTGTTACACTGTTGAATTCAGTGTGTTTACAGTCAGCATTCATTTTCATACACATGTAAAATGACAGTTTTCTGTCACAACGGTGTAGGACGTGATTCTAGTACATACTTAATTATGGAATATTTTTTAAATGCTCTTCATTTCCGACATATGCATGTAACAAACCATTCATCAATGTAATTATAATGCCGCTTGTCTGTTAAAGATCTACTTTCAAGATCTGTATTTGTCTAACATATTTTTGCAATAAACTACTTTGTAGGAAAGAATCTTGTCCTTTCTTTTTTGAACTATAGCTATATCTTGGAAAAACATTTCCTTTTGAACTTAAAACAAAACATTAACTAGGCCAAATTTTAAACGATAAAGCTTAAACATGGAAGTAGTAAAGTCAGTGAAGAATTAAAGTACTTGAGACAAATAAAGTTTGTCATAGTTGAGGTCACTAAGAATAGACCAACAAACACTACGATTTAGTAACGGAATGACCAGTTGAGGTTACATTTGTAAAAGACAAATAAAACTAAAATTGCATATATAAGGAAATTATGCATATCCAGCAAACACGGCACTATGAAAGCAACCATTTTGCCATCAGTGTCCATTTGCCACATGAAGTTCAGCATATGTGTGCAGTCCACGGTAGATAAATTCATATTGGGGCTGCAATAACCACAAAATTATAGGTAAGTCAAGTATTTAATGATTTATCCTAATGTCCAAAACATAACTCACAAAAGTTTGAAACAGTCCCTGCCGTTGAGACCTTAGTTTTCGAACAACGCTAAATACATCAATTCGAGATTCGTTCATTATTTGCTGAGCTAAAATTGATAGTGCCACAAAAATGCAACTTCTATCAGTTCCATCGCTGTATAAAAAAATTGATTAATTTTTACTCCCTGAGGATAATTTTTGTAGTGATGTAATTCGCCGTATACCTGCAATGTACAACTATGGGCCCAACGTTACCATCCAGCGTTTCTTTGTATTTAAATGTTGTATCAATTAATTCAACTATGCCACGGTCAATCTGAGGAACTTCGCCTTCCCCAACTGGCCAACCGTTGTACTGGAACTGGGTGACGAGACATGAATGATCTGTTTTCGTGTCAGTGACGGTGAACTCCCGACGGTAGTAAAATGGGAAACTTTGACTTTGCATATATTTGACTTTAATGTAGTCGTGACTGGTTTCCTGATCCTTTTCTGGCCAATACCTCGGGCATTTCTCTTCGCCAGTTTCAGACAGCATCACAATACTCCGGATATTTTGTTCGACTATCATTCGCCAAAAGTCTCCAATTGTACCATCCAAGGGGTCTTGAGCAATGATGAATTGTTCGGTACTGTCATACCCCTGAATAAGAATGTCATAAATAATTAACAACTTCACCTTTCTTCTTTACATTAATAATACAGCAGCGAAACATACCTCAATAAATGAAGCGTTTATATAAGTGTTAATCTCTTTGTTTAACCCTGGCATGGGAGATAGATGAACACGGTTTCTGTCATAGGGGATGATATTTTCATGATGGTTACGGTGACGGTTCTCTTCAGAAGCACCCACAGTGAACGGTTTTCTATCTTCTACTACTTGGCTTAGTCTCTGAAAATTCATTCAACACAATTGTAAGAATAATACTAATACTGACCAGAAATAGTAAACAGAAAATCTAACATACCCCGAACTCTTCTTGCATTCTCGACATTGTTTTCCCGTCAGTGTAGCCCTTCAATTTTTCAATATGGGATTTGAGCTCCGCAGCTGACACATCTGTGTCACCATATTGAGCCATTTCCATCAAAGCACGGTAAATGAAGATGTATTGTTTCTGTAATTTTGAACCAAAATGTAAGTAAGCACAAAAATACAATTAAATTTCCTGGTAAAACTAACCAAAGATTGTACGAGGTAATTTCTTTGGTGTCTGAGATCGCATATTGTGTTAAATATTGACACGCAACCCTCTTCGTTTAACTGCTGAAGCATAGAGTCCAAGCCGACCAAGGTTCCAGTACGACCAACTCCAGCACTACAGTGGACAAGAATGGGACCCTTGTCAGGAGTATAAGCTTCGTTAAATCGTTTGATAAATCGGAGAATCCCCACAGGATGTTCAGGTGCCATGAAGTCTTTCCACACTAAGTAATGATACTGAAAAATGTCTCTTTCCTCCCTGTTTCCTTCCTCCACATTTCCATTTCCTGAACGAGCTTTACTCAGCTTAAGATTCCTCACGAGGTAGTCTATAATAATTACAAATATAAAAGTGTACACAATGTATAGAAAATAGTCAAAAACGATCATACCAGAGTAGCGTTTTTCAGAGCAACCAGTCACCATGAATTCCCCATAATTAGTTGAGCCTTCACTGGGCCAATATCTTGCACATTTTGTTTTGTTGTATTCTTCGACATTTGTTAGCATGAGAATAAAATGTGCGTGTTGCTCCCAAATCATTCGCCACCAGTCTTGAACTAGAAAATCATAAAATATTCAAACACTGCCCTATGACCAAACCGGAAATGAAATAGCTTGAAACCAACCAGTTGCTTCCATCGGTCCTTGAGCACATATAAATTTCTTTCGCTCCTTATATCCAACGACAAAGTTGGCATTTATGTAATCTGATCCATGTTCAGCTGTTGAAAGTTTCACTCTTGTTTGATCATACGCTTTAATATCGGGATATCTATTTTTCCCAACATTGCTTGAACTGTCGGATGCTTGCGCCGTCCGATCACAAAACCGATCAGGCAATTTCTACAGTCAAACAAAGCACATTGAATCAAATGGAACAGGCAAAAAATATAAACTGGATACATCAACAGTTACCTCAAACTCCTGTTGGAAACCTAAATCAGAATCTTTGTGACGTTCTGAGTAAGCGTTGACAAGTTCGTCTTTGGTTATTGGAGGTAAGACTGGCGGCTCCTCACTAGGGATTGGCTGCTGACCTCTTAATCTTCGACAACATTGTTGGATGGAATAAGAAAGACCATACTCTTGGTCTCCCGGCTCTTTACTTCTCCATCTCATAACGCACATGAGAGCAATCAACACGACAACCAATGTCACAATCAAACTGGTAATGATTGCCACACCAGGAATTATCGACTCTTGAGCATCAGCCCCAACTGGCCTCAGGGGAAGAAAATACTTGCTTTGCGCTCTCATTCTTTGATGTTTTTCATTGATTACTGAAAGAGCAGAGAAGATAAAATGGAACCCCTTAGTGTTTCAAAGTAGAAAATTAAACATTTCATAACAAAGAACTACTAAAAGTAATACCAATTGCATCCAAATACGCAGTATATGTACTGCTAGCATCTAAGGGTCCATCTTGAGGGGTGATGGAAAGTTGTTGACCGTTCAAACTTGTATGACGTTTTCGATGGTGTTTGATAGGAATAGAATTGAATGAAGGATAGTGCCCTGAAGGTCGATAGGAATATGCACCCATGCTAAAGTCATTCTGTGGCCAACATTTTTCGCATTGACGTTCGCTCACAACTCCATCACCAATCATTATATTCCGACTGGAAGAAAAACAAAACTTAGTATACTAAAATACTACCCAAAATTACTTTTTAAAGCGAATACCTATTTGCATCCAACATTTCTGCAAGATATGCTCCAGAATTACTTCCATTGTGTATCATGTCGTAAGATAAAATTTCCAATTCAGCAGGAGGCTTCAAATCATGCACTGATTGGTCATTTCCGAGCCTTACAACGATCACACGTAGGCAACAAATTGTCCCGTTTCGTTGAGATATATGAGGAAGATTGATCATGAAAAATATCTGCTGACTGTTGCTTCGCTGAACCGCTTTCCATGATGCCTTGCTGAGTTCTTGAGTATCGGGGATACTTTCTGGAGTAAGGCAATGTACCTCTGCTGACGCCCCACATCTTCGTGAACGAGTCTTTGCGCAGACACTATCAAAAATTTTCAATAAAGTAACAACGTGGCAGCAATAAAAAAAATTTACGGTTGAACATACTTAACAAATATTTCAGTGTTAGGAGGTTGGCTAGGAAAGTCAGCTTTGCGTGGCATATTAGCCTGAGCCAAAATATTTTTAATAATGGGACCAACTCTATCTTCAGCCTGACGCCCAAACTTATCATAGTAAGACGCATTTCCCGTCAACACAACTTCATATTCAAGAATATACCCTTGTGGGTCGCTTGGTTCATCCCAAGCAACACTAACTAGGGTTTCATGGGATTTAGGATCATACTGACATTGCAGACTTAAATTATGTGGTGCACTATATATTCCATAGTAGAGTGACAAGAGTTGAATGTGAACCGGAAATAAAAGAAAAAAATTAGTTAGACATTATATTTATTATTACACCAATTACTAAACGTTTATCTCATCCGAAATTAAGTCACAAGTTAGCTATAAACGAAGTTGAAACTCATAGCTAACTTGGAGGAATTCAAGTTGAACACTGTAAACTCACCTAGACAATCCGTCCATTGTTGTACTATTTACTTCTTGAGAAAATTCGTCGCAGGTCTGAATGTAGCTCGAGCATGCTTGTACCTAGTAAAGTAAATATAGTATTAGCATTACCAGAATGTGATCATGCCTACACAAATTTAAAAAATGATTTTTACTTTAAAGACGTAGGTAGCTCCAGGCTTCAATTTCTCGACCATAAATGGATTCTCGTATGAGGTGTAAAATTTCTGAATACCAGATTTGGTTCTACTGACGGAGACGTTGTAGAAGTTGAAGTATTCAGAAATGTTAGGAAATACAATCCATCCGAGAGTAACCGTATTGGATGTAAACCCATTCACGGAAATTTGAGGGACAAAATGTGGATCTGCGTAGACAGCAGAAATGTTTATAATTTATACAGATTATCAAACATACAAAGGTGCTAACCTTCACGGAGAGTTGTAACATCCATAGTCCATCGATCTTCATGCGATCCGATATCATTCATGACAAAAATTGAAAAATTGGAATAGGTTTGTTCCGGTTGTAACTTGCTAATGAGTTTCACATTTGTTTCTGAGCTCACGTTGAGTTGTAATTGCACAATATCTTTTAGATGGTAATACTGTAAATTACCAAATCAATACTCAAATATCTTTACATGATATATAAGCATTAAATTTAAAATTACCTTCATTTCAAGACTTTTGATTTTAGAGTTTCCATTAAATAATGTCCAATTGCAAAAAATTTGTGTCTGTCCAACCGCTTTCACTAGCTGAAAACGTACCATAGGCTTACCTAAAAAAACAAGAATGATAACTTAACAATATAACAATTACGCGACAACTACGCGACTTAATAAACAATCAATCAACAATCAAGTACACCAATAAATACTACAGTCGACTCCAGAATTCTAGCACTTACTTTTGACAACCAACTGCGTCTCTTTGTTTCCATCGGGTGTGATGCAAACGTAAGTACCATTGTTTTCCGGAATGGCATGAATAACTGTCAACGTTGAAGATATTTCTCCAGGATTTTTACGAATTTCCAACATTTGGTGGTTTTCAGAGTTTGTAACAGCCCGATGGGAAAATTGCCAATGAATATTTGTAGGATTGGGATGACCGGTAACAGTACAAGTCATACTGGCGTTCTGCCCTTCGTTTACTAAATGAACTTGTTTCATCGTCACTTTGGCATTCACTACAGGTAACACAGACAAATGATGAAATGCAATTATGTGGATAACAAGTTTTTTTATAATTAAAATACTCACCATTGAACAATAATTCATAAGTTACATTATGTACTTCTCCAGACGAAAGATTAGCACTACACACATATCGCCCAAAGTCATCAAAGGTCACATTCTTTACAAAGTGGTTAGCTTCTTTCAAAGCAGAACTTTTGGGTATATTTTTCCCCTCTGCCAAAACCTTATCTTGAAACATCCACTTTATGGATGTGACAGATGTGTCATTTGAATGGCAATTGAGCGTTGCTGAGTGTCCTAAGGATTTAACTCCATCCCCAGAAGCATAAATTTTCAGGACATCACACCCTAAAAAACAATGAAACCTTTAAATAATCAGATATTCTCGAAGTATAATAAAGAAATTACGAAAACAAAATCTTACACGACGGATGCAACAGCAAAAGGAAAACCAACGCTGCATGGAAGAACATCATCTTCTGCATGGGCGCAGGGGTTACAAACCTACCCGTACCAAACGTGTTGAATCTACTTATTCTTCTCTTCTCCTCGTCAAAGTTTCAAATGTCAGTGCGGTGGTTGATGTAGATTAATACTCGTAAAAACCAATAACCACATTACAATATCCCATCCTGAAGTTCTGACATCATGACTCATCTGCAGCTAGACCAGAAGTGGTTGAAGACGGGGGGAAGCGTCTCCTGACTTCTACTCTCTTTTTTACTTGACTCAAGGTCAACACTGCAGGTACCACAGGGGAAGGGAAGGAAGTAAGTGGTCGGCGATGAGGGAAATTTATTTAGTTGAGCAAAAAATAAGTACTGTGTCTGCCGTTTCTCTTGCAAGTCCCTATAAAAAATTACCACCGGCTACCTTGGACTAAAATTAATTGTCACATTCACTTCCACCTCTTCATTCATGCTCCACGGTTAGTCCACGTCCACACCCACATTGCAAATTCACTAGCTTCCAAAAAAGTAATCACCATCCATCACTTTTGGCAAATCACAAGTAATCTTCTTTGGAGGAGAAACGCACCCCAACGTTTGACGTACTTGACCAAATTTTATCTCCTCGGCCACCACCCACACACCACCCCACCACTGACTGAGCTTCTGTTTGTTTGTTCTTGACGTAGAATGGGTTTGGTTACTTTAGCCAAGTTGATGAAGGAGGAACAGATATGTCCAAATTGATGGTCGACGAAGCTACCGAATCAATAACGGAAGAGGGTTGCGGTTTATTTTTATAACATTTAATACTAATGGTGATGTGGTTACTTTACTTTCTTTCTCATGATACGATTTGGTCATCTGATAGTGACGCATGTATCACTATTATTAAATTAATCGTCACTCAACAAACAGAATTTACTGGTCACTTGCTAATACTATTTAAAAGTAAATCATAAAAATGACACTGATTCGTTGTCTTCTTAGTTTGTTGTTCCACCCGCAGAGACTTTAAAATTGTTGTCAATATTTCTCCATGTTATGTTTGACGACTGCTCTTCAATTAAAAACACAAACAATAGGAAGGAAAGAGAAAGAATGAAAAAGTAAACGAAAGGAGTGAATGGGGTCTGATGAGTCTGTGGTTAATGTTGTCAGTAGTTGTCATCAACTAAATGTAGAAGAACAAGAAGCTTGGTTACTTAATGTTGTTGTTTAATTATTTGTGCAATTAGTAACATGGAAGAGGAGTAGTCCACTCCAGTCCACCAAGCAGGAGTAGCAGTAAATGAGTGAATGAGTGATTAACTTGGTTGTAGTATTTGGTGTATGTTGTATTGTATAATATCTGTGCGGTCTTTGGTAATAAGTTGCCACTAAAAGACGGCTCAATGCAAGCAATGTTATTACTATTACATAGTCGGCTGGAGTCGGCTGGAAGGAAAGAATAGTATAGATGTAGAAAAGGGTACCCACTATACTACACTAGGCTAGGTTGGAGAGAGAAAGGAAGTAGAAACATGCAAACTAAGAAGACTTTGCAAGTAGAAACATCACCCGAACTTTCTTCCACCCTACTACTACACGACCCTATACGCCATAGAATAGAATGTTGCAGGCCAGACCAGCAACAGTATTACCCTGTGAAAGTTTTTAGATACCTAAAGAGAGGTAGTGGTGGTAGGGTAGGGGTAGAAGCATGGAAAGGGAAAGTATAAAACATCTCCATCCTCCAGTAATGCCGTCATCAAGTGAAATATCCCTTGCTCCCCTGGAGAAGTATCCCACCCCACCCATGTCGTCAAGCGAATGCCACCCATGTCCTCCAACAAACGCTACTCATGTTGAATTGGATCTTGATCCAATGAAGAATTGCATAGGCAGTTGCATTTTCTCATCAAGAGGTTAAGGACCGAGGAGAGTGACCTGACATAGGTATGGAGGGTAGGGTCATGAGTAGGGGACGCAAGTTGTGGGCGTCCATATGCATGATATGGATTAGGATTATGGATGGTCGGGTCGGTTGGTGTGGCTTTTTTTCTTTCTCCCATGGCCTGGCTGTTATGCCGGTCTCCCTTCTACTTCCTTTCCTCCCTCCTAGTATTTATAACCACCACTATAATCACCATACTACACACCATATCATATCGCCAACAACCTTAGATAGAAGAATGCATAAATATAAATGCCAACTACTCTCCAACAAAGACAAACCACTTCCGGTCATATGCATCATGTTTCAATTTCTTAGTTTGCATGCTGCAGGTGTGTGAGTAACGATAACCTCTGCATAATTTGGTGGATGATGGATATATGTATGAGCATTGTTTAAAAAACATTTACAATTATCACTTCTTACAAGGTATCTTCATTTATCATAATTTATCAATGTAGTGGTAAATATTTCAAGTGGCTACAGACGATTACAACAAAATCCATTCTTGTTAGAGTAGAGTCTTCCAAGTGCGAAAATAGGTGAAATTCATTGCTAGAACATCATAG
>JAQIWQ010000376.1:0-17749 GCA_034695825.1 Folsomia inoculata | reverse complement strand
AGGAAACAATGTACAAGTACCACAAAATGACTTTGTGTCATACAGCGCTATTTGGGGTTTCTCACCTGGTTAGTTTAGGCGTTACGTTTCTCCTGTTTTTTTATCCTAGAAATTATGCCAGACTACAAAATTGGGGAAAATGTGTCTGTTTTCAGGTGCACAGAACGACATATTTCAGTAAGGACAGGACAACAGGCGAGGAGTCTGCGTGTGGTACATGAGAAGTTGAATTTTTATGAATTTGGAAATTGAGATTTGTTATCTTGTATAAATTATCTGTTATTTATTTGCAATTAAAAATATTTTAAACATTCTGCATTATTTGGGGTTTATGAAGCTTGAATGGTTTTTCAATGACGAATAAGCAAGATTCCGTGTGTTTCCATAAGTACAAAAACCAATAAACTGGGGCTTTTAGTTTTGCAAATACAGTGCGTATTATTTATTGCACACCCGAATTACGGATATAATTACACAACCAGTCTTTTACATACACTGCCCATACATATTCCAACAATGAAGGATAACTAATCCCCCTTACCCCAAATGTTTAATAGCAACATCATAAAATCCAAAATTTCTGAACACATCCCTTGCAAAAGGGTTCTCTAGAATCAGTCTTTTATCAAATGGATAACCCAATGGTTTATCATCCGGCAGAGTAAGATAGGGATGTCCACAAAGGGAAAATGTTGGATAAAGCTTTTCATTTTCAACCACCAGCTTCACTCCATCTACATCTTTTGCAGGGGTTACTATGACGAATAATTTCATAAGCAACCCCTCCGACGTCCCCTTTGGTAATAGCAGATTACTCGGCCAACCACAGGTTCTCCTCAAATCTCCTGGGGTTACAGAATTCTTCTTTACGATACTACTCTCCATACTTGATCTTGTTATCTGATTCTATAAAATGATTAAAAAATTCATGTAAAGAAGAGCAACTATTATATAACCAAAATTTGGCACAACCTCTCCAGGTTTTATACGGATGGGAAATTTATCCATTTCAATCATATTCCAGAACAAGTCATCAACTGGATAAGGCTGACCATTTGCAGCGATATATGGCCCCATAAAAATCCTAACAATTGCATCCTGGTTGGCCGAATGTGATGAAAATATACGAATTTTGTAGTCAAATTCATTATAATTCAGGCGGTGATTTAAAATCTCAAATTTCTCTCCAGACTGCGGGGATAAAATTATGGAATATTTATAATTACGAATTTGAAAGTAATTAAATGAATCATTAACAACCTTCAGTCGGTCACAGTCCATTACGACATTACTAATGTCGTATGTGTATTCTTCAAAGAAAGTTGTCAAGATGGGAATGGTTGTATCATAATTAAGGGATCCTTTTTTATACTCTAGATTTACGTCTCTCAGTTCGATTCCACTGAAGGTCAAATGTTGCTAAAATTCATACATTTGGCACAAGTTTACTGGAATTTCTTTTTAAATTAATATTGAAATGTATTATTTTTACTTCATTTCTCGGCGTCGGGCTAGCATATTTATGTCGTTTGTATAAATTGTCAACATACAGATGCAGTTGGTAAAAGGCAGAATCCGTCAGACTTGATTCAGCGTGATCCATGAGCCCCATTACATTTTTAGGGAGCTGGATTTTTAAAATGTGTAATTTTTGCAAATAAATGAAACGTATATAAATTAACACACCTTATTTGGGTCTTTAGGATCTCTGAGCGTCGCCAAATTTACATGTAGAGATTCATGGAGATTTCCATAATAATTTCGATTAGTCGAAGCCGTCGTTGCTTGAAATAGTGCGCCAAAAATTTCAGTTCCAAATATGTCTGAATCCTCAGTTTCAGGATTTTTATGGAAGGGGAACCTTTCCCCAGATTTCTATAGATAAGTTAAATCAAATTTTTGCAATGTATTCAATCTGTGTCAATTTGACCCTACATTGACGGCATAACCCTCCTTGAACGCATTTAAAATCAATCCCTCCCACTTTGTCAAATTGTCAAACCCCTCCTGAGTCGTTAGGCTAGAATCTGGGCCCCGAATAGGAAATTCAGAAAAATCTCCATTTAAAAAGAAGGGCTCATATCCTTTCTTGACGCGAAACGTTGTATTCAATGACAATGCCTCAATATCCCCCAATCCTTGGGAACGCCTCTCGGCAAAATAACGAACTTCCATATAATGATGGGAATACCTTTGTTTAAAGCAAATAAACACATTAACCCCATCCTTAATGACTTGACCCATTAGCTTCCCCTCCTTACAAAAACAGTTCCCCCTTCCTATCGAATCTTAAGCCATACTTGGCCTGATCCAAATCTGGAGGCAGATCCATATTCCATGCAAAATGAAATTCCCTGTATCCCTGGTCAAATCTCCAATATAATGGCTCAACGTTGTAACCCGAATCAAATCCCAATTCACCCCCTCCTTCCTTGTCATTTAATCCATTAATCCTCCAAACTTTCTGCTTGGGAGAGAAAAACTGCGGAATACTGGTCGACAAGGGCGGTATGGTTATGAGGCCGAAAAACTTTGTCGCAGATATTAGCTCCATGGCCATTATGAATTGACGAACATTTGTCTTTAGTGAAAAATATGCTGTAGTATTGTAAAACAGATCCCATCCTTCGGTTGTGGAAACATTGACAAAGTAGAGGACATCAAATATTGGAATTGTATCTTGTCTTTCCTCTCCAGATAGATATCTACCCCATTTTGGATGCGTTTTTCCAGCTTTAATCTTCCCCACAAAGGTTGAAACCGTTTCGGGGTTTGAGTATAGGGACAAATAATTTAGGGGCTCAAATCCAGATGAGGCTGCGTCAGTTTGGTCCTGGTTGCGAAGACAGAAAAAGCTGAACAAGGACGAGATTTTCTCATTGCGAGTAGTCCATAACTTGTAATCGGGATTCGGAACTATAACGGGGATAAGATTAGAATGTGGAAAGGCAATGGAATTAATCAAGTCAAAATAAATCTAACCATTAATATTTGAATTCTGGATGGACGATTCTATTTGCAAAATTGCAAATTGAATAAGGCAAATGGAAGAGGGGAAAAACGTCCAGAATTTCTTCATTGTTCTCGACTGTATAACCTCCAGCCTAACCGAAAACCTGACCTAGGTATCCTGGTGTGGTGGTATTGTAACTAATGAGCTCTCGTCCATATTTATACAACTTTCATAATGAACATTCATTATAATTATCGAATGATAATAATGTAATTAGCATGAGCATCACACGATAATTTGACGCTATATTTACATGTACAAATCAATCCCCAGGATTAGGAATTTAGTGTTGTATGGTAATTAAGGTAATGATACTTGACGCTTGCATGAAACTTAAGTATGTACTGGTAAAATGTAAAAAAAATATCCAAAACTTTATTCTCTGCTGTTTCTCTAATTATTACTATGATCTGACTTGTCGGGGTATTTTAGGGAATAAATTGTAAAAAATGTAACCCATTATGGCTCATCTTTCTTTATTCCCCTCGTTAAGGGGATTGGGCCTTTATCTGGGCCTTACTCACGATTATTATATGAATAATGATAATGCTCCCCCATCCAATAAGCACAATATTTTTTTAAATAAATCCTAGCCAATATAGTCCATAGCTGGATTAGTTGGTTGAAACATTGCGAGGGCTGCCCCCAATACCAACCTCACTACTTCTTTCTCTAGTAGTTTCATCTACCCTTTGATATGGCACACTCTCGGATTGACACGATCCAGGATGCGCTACCCAATACAGGCATTGTCCAAGACAAGAAAACGCCACGCTCGAAATTCCCAACACCTGGAAATTAAAGTCATGGAAAATTAATACATGTGTGCAGTTCCTTGCCAAATTACTTGTATTTACCGCAGCTACGATTTTATCCCAGTGTTTCAACTGTTTTTCAACATCTTGATATTTAAACAGGGCTTTGATAGCCTCAGGTCCGTTTTCTTGCACAAAAGAAACATAGTCTCTTATTTTGTTTGCAGACAGCAAAAGCAAAACCCCGGATATCATTGTTAAAATTCCAACCAGAAGGTGAACAATTCCAAATTTTGATGTATCCACTTTGAAGAAATCAGAAACTATTAAGGCCAAAGATAATGTCAGACACGGTAACATTATTGCCAGGAAAGCCTTCTCCATTGGAATTGCATCATAGGGACAGGAAATGGGGTACGGGGAATAATCCCGCCCCCCGAAATCGTCCATGCATTGTTCCGGAAAGAATGGCGTTTTCCACACGTCTGTCCACAAATTGTTGAAATAAGCATTGTAGCCAACAACGGTGGAGATGAATAGGGGGATCTAGTAGGTAAAAATAATTTAATTAGTCTAGTTTTGAGCTATTTTTGGTCATTTTCTATTAAACAAGGTCCTTACAACTGAAAGTGTCTTAACCCACCTCGAACAGAGCAATGTGTTTGCTTCTGATTCCATATTATCCGGTGCCTGCAAAAAACACTACGTCAAATAATGTTATCCGTTGGTCTATGGTAAAGCCCTGCGAAATGAAACTGAAATTAGTTTAAACATTTTCGTAAAGGAAATTCATTTTACATCAACTTACGCTATTTTTGGATGGTAATTCTGATTAAATAATGAAGCCAAACACCGAATTAAAACTTTAGTGACTTGTGCAAAGTCAATTTTTGGCGAAAATTGGTGGACAGGAACAAATGATTGTGGTTGACTTTACAAAATTAAATAGAGAACAGATGATTCGTTTAACGGCTGGGCTGAACTGATGAAAAAATTCAACTGGACGTAGATATGATTACGATTACAAAAGCCTTAATATTGTTACAACACCAGGTTAGCCACCACCAGCAGAGAATTTAGTATACTTTAAGCATTATTACCATATTCATTACATTGCTTAAACTGCCTTTACAACGAGTCCAGTCCAAATGAGCATTTGAGTAGACTGTGTAATTCCAATGTGTTATCAATTAATTACCCACGAGTTCCATGTCATTCATTTAGATACGTCATGTTTTCAGTAATCTTTGCGTGCGTTTAACTTTTTCATTTCCAATTTTACCTTCGTTTATATGTTCAGTTCAATTACTTTTAGCCTATACTCGCCATATACATCTCTGCCTGATCTGGTCATAATTCCATTTTCTGGAATAATTTTATACAAATGTGTATTTCGGTGAGCTCACGGCTTTTTTACATTCTTCATTTCATCTTTTCGAAAATTGTCACCACTTTTGAATGGATAACTGGGTTTCTAACCCTTTAAGTGGAGGCTCAATATGATTAGCCATTCAATAATAATTGGACAAAAGAGAATGATATGTTTGACAAATTGCTCAGACACTTTATTTGGAAAACAATACAACCTTGCTCTTGTATACAACCCGACCGTACAAAATTATTAAACATTATCCAGAGGGCCACCATTAAAGCTGCTATAGCGACCAAAACCTTAATATCATCCAAATCGCTTATATTTCTTGAAAACCAATACTGCAGGATCAGATTCATTAAACAGTAATTACATTATCTGGCTTTGTGTCAAATAGAATATTTGGGGCATTACGAGAACCAATCACCGTTCAACACATGTTTTTCCTTTGTAACAATAAGGCATCTAAATATTCATTGATTGGATTGTTTGAATTACCCATGTGAGGCCGCTTCAGGCGAATAAAGGTGCTATACAGGATTTGTTCTATACAGGATTTCGAATAGGAAACTACCAGCACTTTGAAAATGGGGTAGACCATTGTGGGATTTTCCACCAACCCACAAAGCACTCTAAGGCGGGAAGATAAAAAAAGATTGGATGAGATTTGATAGCCGCTAGATGGCACCCAGTATAGCAGGATATCCTAATCTTTCCAACTATTTCCCATTGTTTCTCACTGGGATGGAAAATTCCTCAACTTGACGGATAATTCGAAACCTTTGTTTTATATGTGTCTTGCATCCAAGCATCGTACGACAGATTCTACCCCGTAGTGTTGTCTTATATTGAGCAACTTGGCGGGAAGATGCCAAAATTGCATGACGACATTCAAAAGCAAAAGAAAGTATTCCAAGAGACGCTGTAGCAGCAATTAAAATGAACAATGTAACAATGCACCCTTCCATTGTTATACTGTCCTTTGGAGGTTTGTATTCACCAGCACATTGTCTCGCAAAGTATTTTCGTATCTGAATTTCATCTATCAACCTTACATAAATTCCAGTTTCCACTATAGTCATCTGTAATACTCACGAACTTTAGAGACTCCTACCGTTAGAAACATTATCTTATCCCAATCTGGTTCTAAATTGTGTTTGTTATCCAGGGATATTTCTTGGACAAGAACATGTACTCTGCCTCCAGGTGTGATGGCTTTGAGTCAAATACAGTTTTCCCACATTCAATAACCTGCATCTCAATCAGTCCTTGAGGTTACCCCGACAGAAGTGTTCTGATGATAGAAACTGTGGTTGGGGTGAAAAAGGTTTGAGAGAGAGAGAGAGAGAAAAGAGGGTGACAGTTGAAGGAAGGCCAACCGTATAATCCCAATCAATGAAGTCCACTAACCTTGAGAAAGAGGCCAAGAAATGATGAAAATTCATATCTACCAAACTCAAGCCGATCAAACCGAAAGAGAGGAAACTGAAGCAATCAGTTGACGAATGAGGATCGTCTTCGATCAAGCCTTCAGTGTAATTCAAGTTCAGTGCCAAGGAATCAATGTCCAAAATGTTGACCCGTTGGATAGATTTGAGGCTTAAATTTTGATATTCCTAGTATAAATATTTGACCTCCTTCCAACCGCAGACCAATTCCTTAAAGGTTTCCAATCTATCTGCCGCCAACCAACTGCAATCATATCCGGTAAATAAAACCTGCTCTGTGTGATCACGATAGAAATTACATGACTTCTTTCTGTAGTCATGTTGAGCGATGAATTGAATTTTCGCAACACTGCTTGTGCTAAATGCACGTAAATTCGGAAGTTGGCTACGGAGCCGAAAGGATTATTGGGTTGCCAATGTTGTGGTCTTTGATTCCTAATCCACGTTTTCACAAATTATTTCCCAATTTCACATAAAACTTGATAAATTTGATCATAATTTATATTTATAACAATATATAACATTTATAACAACCCAATGAAACGGGAAACGTTCATTATGTGATTGGAGATATAGAATTCCTGTTAGAAGAATCATACATTTTCCTGTTATAAATAACATTACATAAAGTACGACAAAAGTACCTTATTTTATGTACTTTATCCAGTATTTTTCTCCCATATTGAACAACTTGGTGCGAAAATGCCCAAATTGCATGACGACATTCAAAAGCAAAAGAAAGCATTCCAAGAGAGGCTGTAGCAGCAATGAGTATGAACAATGTGACAATGCACCCATCCATTCCCATACTCTCTTTTGGAGGTTTATATTCTCCAACAGGTTGTCTGCGAACGTATTTCCGTACCTTCATCTCATGCATCAACTTTCCATAAATTCCACTCTCTACTAACGATCTGAAATACTCTCGAACTCTAGAGACTCCCACCATCTCGAAACTAATCCTATCCAAATTTGGGTCCAATTTGTCTTTGTTCTTGTAAAATGTTATCCAGGGATATTTCTTGGACAAGAACAGGTACTCAGCCTCTAGGTGTGATGATTTTGAGACTAACACAGTTTTCCCACATTCAATAACTTGCCTCTCAATCCGTCCTTCCATCGAAACATTTTGCCTGTGAGTTGTGTTCTGAGGATAGAAATGGTGGTTGGGGTGAAAAAGATTGAGAGTGACATTTGAAAGAGGGCGACGAGGAAAAATGGACATTACCATAAAGTCAGAGAACCTAACATCTAAAAATGTATGAAAATTCAGATTTGCGGAACCTGGGATTGAGAGGAAACTGAAGCAACCAGTTGACAAACGAGGATTGTCATCGACCCAGCCGAGGGAGTAATTGTATTTTCGTTCCAAAGAATCAATGTCCAAACTGTTGGCTCTTTCTGTAGAATTGGGGCTTAATTTGGTATATTCCTCATATGAATATTTGGCATCCTTCCAATCACAGACCAATTCCTTCCAGGTTTCGACTCTATCTGCCGCCAAAGGAGAATTCAGCCACGTGATCATTAACCCGTTGTAGGAATTCGTGAGAGTAACCGACATCAAAAACCACGAGCCAAGAACCAGCCGGAAAATGAGTTTCTTCCGGAGGAAATTTGGAACAGGGACTGCTTCTTCAAAGATGGATCCTAAAATGAAGAGCCAGGGGCAGAATCCGGATTTGATTTTTGCAGCTACAAGATAACCTTCCACAATGATGACGATGACCGCAGTTGTAGCGATGATGAAATACCACAACTCTGGCTGAAATGGCTTGAGGTAGAAATCAAATGTCAATTTCTGTGTTGTGAAGCAGGTGAGAAATTCCCAACTATTTACTCCAACTAGGATCATATCTGAAGAACTGATGTGAGACTCGCTACGTATGATCACTCTAGGATTATTACTAAAGAACCTTGTCAAGGTGTACGACGCATTGAATTTGCGAAAAACAGACTGTGCCAAATGCAACCGAAATGGGAAGTTGGGTACGAGGTCGAATGGGTTATTGGGTTGCCAATGTTGTGATAAATGGGTTGGTTCCTCATCAACGTCCGCCAAAATCATTTTCCACTTATATGGAGGTTTTCGTTGCTGTTGATACAATTCCAAGATGTTTTTGTCTTCCACGAGTAGACATTGAGGTGGAGAAATGATTCCAAATCCATTCATCAAAATACAGAGTTGCAGATTTTTCACATTCGAAACATGGACTGAGGTGATGAAATCTACAGCTTCGTCAATCCGTGCATGTGACTGAAACTCTTTAACCAACCTTCGTTCAGTCTCTCTGTTTTCTGTGTACACAAACTGATAAATGTTGTGATATTGTATTACATGAAGATGGTCAAAGCCACGATGTTTATAAGCTGAATATGCCGCATGGACCGCTCCCCCTACCCAGTGGGAACTTGGATTTTTGCGATCTACAACCTAAGTCACTGGGATCGGATCCGTTGCAACATGTTCGCGAAGAATGACATAGATTATTATGCAAGGTGCAACCCGGACTTTGCTTAGGTCAAATTCTTGAGACCGTTGACTATAATCTGCGGCATAGAATTGCAAGTCAATTAGGGTGACAGGCAGGTAGTTTAACTGTTCCAGGTTGCTTGGTGGGAGGCCGTTGTGAACAATGCGCAGGTCACAATTTTTGACGCCTGTTAGGAGAGCATTTATATTTGGGGCAACGTTACGGTCATCAGCAAGGTTAATTGAATGGGCGGTGGGAATTAAGAATATCAAAATTAATACCGCGAAAGTTTTATGCCTAGTTAGGAAGGTCATCTTTGATTTTATGAAAAGGATATCGTGTGTGGCAATATTTACTTGTACGAGCTACCAAACTTCTGCAATATTGCTGAAAAGACAAATGTCTTTGCAAACTACGTGCTAATATTTACTCCTCTTTCTTTATCCAATGTGAATACCCTTGATTTCCCTTCTATTTGCAAGTTTCGACTAAGATTTTCTCATTAAATATTATTTCATTATTGTTATTTGTAGTGCTCAACGGAATTCAACATTGTCCCGCATCACAGTGCTCCAATGTCCAGTGATAGCGAAAGTAAAGCTATCTAAAATAGCAATCTTTCAGTGATTCATACTATTCAATTTTCATATAAAATCTTTTCAAATTCGGATTACCTTTTGTTGTGGCTTGTGCTGTTAGATAAGGTTACACGGAGTGGAATGGGTTGATAGGGTGGTGGTTTAGAGGGCGTGAGATGGCCGATGCGGTGGGGGTAGAATTGGCAACGCTGGACCAATAATATTTCAGAACCTGGCTTTCCTGCCTTCAATTTTTCAACTAACTCAGGATGCGCGGCTAAACAACTTAAAAGGATCACTTTTTAGCAATAAAAAGAATGCAAAATTTGTATTTTAGGAGTTGACAGAATTTCGAGCTAACTCAAAGAGGGTGAGAAATTGAATAAAGTTTATTTTGTCCTCTAGTCGACGTGGACTTGTCTGGCGCATACTTTATCCATATTGATTTTCCCACTTCTTGTCCAAATTTTCATTATTTTTAGTGCCTCACTGGAGTTGGACACTCCCATTATTTTCCAGAACAAAACTTGCATGTCAACCGAGTATACTGACACGACGTAGAAGGCAAACTGGATGGTGATTAGACATATTTATTAACATTTGTTATGGGGACGTGAATGAAGCCCATTGGGAAATGAAATTCTACCTGAATTTTGTCATACATGCACTTTTTAGCAGGCAAATTTAGAAATCTGCAGGGAAAAACGTCCTTCATAATACCCAAGGTTTCTAGAAAAGTTTATCCAACACCTGGACTTGGTGTAATGGATATTATGTCTGAAAAATAAGTTTGTTCGGTGGCTGTCGAAGCGGGTCTACATTTCGTGACTTGTATTGGGCGGACCACTCGAAGCTCCATTTGTACTTATTGAATTTTAACCCCGCTATGGTATTCATGTGTGTGGGGCGTCTGTATGTCTATGATGCCGACTGAATAATTTAGAGCTGGCTTTTGCTTTGCTTTAGAGTTGGTATTGGATGTTCAACATTGGGAAAGTTATCGATGTCACCTTCACTTCCATAGGTCCTCCAAACGAGAGACAAAACTAAAACAGACAGTTTTTTCAGAGAAATAAACAAACTGAAAGTGCTGAACGATCTTCTATGAATCCGATATGAACCTGAGTCACTGAGTATCAATAAAATTCCAGGACGATAATTTTGCCAATCAATGTAGGGATTGTTAATTTCGTCGATAAAAGACAGACATACCGATAAAGGCAAGCCTATGCATCTGTAAAGGAATTATCGTATGATTCTGAAGTTCTGCAATTTTGTAAATTCATTATATCATGTTACAACATCTTACCTTTTATAATGTTACAACAGCGCAGAACTAAATGAAGAATTTAAAATCCTATGTAATAATTCTGTAGTTTTATCACTTACTATAGGATTGAATACATTTACAATCTCCACATTTCGACAGAACAACTACATGTAGAATAGAAATAACTTTCATGGCGAGTAATGCACTATAATGGACAGCATTGGACATTGACAGGGACGCGTGAGGACGCGTGCTAAAATTTAACAGTCGACATGACATGTTTAAAAATAAATTTAGCATTATCTAGATAGATTAGTAATTTCCAATTTGTATTGTGTTTACTATGAATCAACCAAGATATGTGAAACATGTTAATTTAATTGTCGTGCTGCATTGACAGAGAAAGCTCACAGTTTATCTGACATGTCAGTCAGTAAATCAGTATCATATTCTTACGTTACGTAAATGATGCTTATAGCCTGCTACGATCAAAGTGATTCCACGCTTCAGATTACCCTGTACTCGTGTTCATGGTAAATCCCTCAAATTCTGGTGAAATGTATATGTGAGTTATATAACATTTACAGTGTTGATTATTACGTAAATCACAGAAAAGTCTAGAATTCCAAACTACTGTCTTTTACTACTACAATGAACCATGAGGCGACTAGGACAATAAATCTTTATGATGTCGTCATGTTCAACTTTCTTACAACGTCTACCTTAGTCGGTGATTGAGTTTAAAGTGTCATCAATTCATCCCTTATTTATTTCCTTAATCAAGAGAAAACTAAAAGTGGATCCTTATGTATTGGACTACCAAATGCCGAATTTTGTTACACTCTGATCTCAGCCAGTTCACTTTATTGAATAGTAAGCCTCGACTCATTCATCAATTCACTTTATTAAATAAGCAAAAGTGCAACTATATGAAAACTGCAAATAAGCTTTGTTTGGTAGCTGGTGAGTGTGGTTAGCCATGTGGATTCCTTGCATCTCGTCTCATCTCATCAATTTGTTCTTGGACTCACCCTAAATCTGAAATTTTGTGAAAAATTGCACAAATCCTCAATTAACGACACCAGCAAACACTCAAACGTATTTGTAGTGATAACAGTCATTCCTTCAATTGCAAAACTTTGTTTCCGTGTATATATATAGTTTTTGGAAATTAAACATCTAGTTCTTGTATTTATATCTAGCGAATTTCTCGCTGAAAAATCCTTAATCTGCATGATTTAAATTGAATTTATGATCAAAATGCCCGATGAGTATCATAACCCGTCCCCTTATATCTGTCGAAGCTCACCTACATTTCGTGACTTATTCTCCATTTATGATTATTGGATTTTAACCCCTCTGTCCGTGTAGGATGTCTAAACTGAATAATTTAGAGCTGGCTTTGGCTTCGCTTTAAAGTTGGTATTGGATGTTTATCATTTTGAATGATGACCAATGTCACCTCCATAAGACTGGTTGGTATATACTTTATTCCAGAACAATTCCTCGATCTGAATAAGTAAAATAATGATCAATTTACATTACTATAGCGCATTGAAAGAATCTAAGCACCTTAACAAAGAGACAAAACTAAAACAGACAGTTTTTTTCAGAGAAATGAACAAACTGAACGAGTGCCTAAATGGTCATGCTTCTAAACATGCTGGAACCAACTTGCGAAAGTAAGGTCCGATAAAAATCGTTCCGCAAGATTTATGAAAGAATTTACAATTTCAAGTTGATCAAATTTCATAAAGGATACCTCTCATATTAACACGGAGTAAAGTTTTTTCAAGTACAAGTTTACGTCTAGATAAAATTCAAACGAGATTAGGAGGAGCTAAAAAGTCTGTCGATTTTATGGTCTTGGTGAGATAACCCTCCTCTTAAATGAAGGATTCTCCTCTTAATATTCAGCACATCACTGTGGGAATCCCCATTCCTTGAACCATGTTTTTGTGGCAATAATACTGATTGCAACAAGTGTAATGTAGTAAATGAGAGGCAGAATGCAGTCGGATGATTGAAAAAGTATGCATCGCTCTGTAATTATACTCGCCATTGACGCTCTTATTATTCAGACTTTTTTTAAATTCGCTTTCTAGTTCAAATCGACCTGCAAACTAGAAAATTTGCACACAAATTACTTAACTGTTGTAACGTCGGACTTGTGAAACATCTTATATTCTCTTTCGGTGACCTGTGGCTTAGCATGAACAGTTACCCTACTGTCGTCCCAGGTGACAGTGTCTGTCGGACAAGTGTTGGTTTCTGAATATCTAAACTTTAAACCTTTTTCCCCTAATAGATGCCCCAAACGATTTTATAACAGAGACAATAAAGTCTGTCTTATTGATCAAATAACGGTATACATACACCCTGTCCTCCGATACCATTGGGAGGGTGGGGACTATGCATGGAACAGGCTTATTGTATTGTTCCCTGCAGGGGGACAACTTTGGAAACATCTTTTATCTGAGTGGCGGGGCATGGGGGTGAAAACGTAGAGCTTTTCCTAAAAGTGAGGTTTTTGAACAACTGACGCTGTGCTAAAATTAACAGCCTTTCAGCAAAACATTAATAATTTAACCCTAACTGATTCAAATTGGCAATTTCCTTTAAAGAAAGAGATTCACCTTTGGCGTTGCTTTTGAATCAGCCTGCTCTACTAAGGATTATATAATTCCAAGAAATAATTAAACCCTCTGCAAAAGTTGATCTTAGTTGTCTTTTGGCAAACCTTTTGCGTGTCAAAACAAGTTCTACTGACTTACTCAAAATACAACATTTATCCCAAGCCTTGACACAAGAGCTAAGAATGTCATTTGGTTCTATTTCGATGGACGATTCTATTTGCAAAATTACAAACTGAACAAGGCAAATTGAAGAGAAAGTCCAGAATTTCTTCATTGTTCTCGACCGTATAACCTACAGCCTAACCGAAAACCTAACCTAGGTATCCTTGTGTGGTGGTATTGTAACTAATGAGCTCTCATCCATATTTATACAACTTTCATAATGAACATTCATTATTATTATGTAATGATAATAATGTAATTAACATGAACATCACAAGATAACTTGATGCTATATTTACATACACTAATCAATCCCCATAATTAGGAATTTATTTAGCGTGGTATGGTAATTAAGGTAATGATACTCGACGCTTGCATGAAACTTAAAAGTTATGTTCTGGTAAAATGTAAAAAAATATCCAAAACTTTATTCACTGCTGTTTCTAATGATTAAGACCTGACCTGAACTGTTGGAGTATTTTGGGGAATAAATTGTAGAAAATGTAGCCTATTATCACTCATCTTTGTTTATTACACTCGTTAAGGGGATTGGGCTTTTATAACCCTTTCTTCACAATTATGATAAACCTCCCCTATCCAATCAGTATTTACAATATTTTTTTAAATAAATCCTAGCCAATTTAGTCCAGAGCTGGGTTAGTTGGTTGAAACATTACGAGGGGTGCTCACAATACCAACATCAATTCTTCTTTCTCTAGTACTTTCTTCCACCCTCTGGTATGGTACATGCACTCTCTTCCTCTTGATTGGATCGACACGATCCAGGATGCGCTACCCAATACAGACATTGCCCAAAACAAGAAAACGCCACGCTCGAAATTCCCAACACCTGGAAATTAAAGTCATGGAAAATTAATACATGGTGTGCAGTTCCTTGCCAAATTACTTGTATTTACCGCAGCTGCGATTTTATCCCAGTGTTTCAACTGTTTGTCTGCATCTTGATATTTAAACAGGGCTTTGATAGCGTCAGGCCCGTTTTCTTGCACAAAAGAAACATAATCTCTGATTTTGTTTGCAGACAGCAAAAGCAAAACCCCGGATATCATTGCTAAAATTCCAACTAGAAGGTGGACAATTCCATATTTTGATGTATCCAGTTTGAAGGAATCGCAAACCATTAAAGCCAAAGATAACATTAGACACGGTAACATTATTGCCAGGAAAGCCTTCTCCATTTTAATTGCATCATAGGGACAGGGGACGGGGTACGGGGAATAATCCCGCCCCCCGAAATCATCCATGCATTGTTCCGCAAAGAATGGCGTTTCCACACGTCTGTCCACAAATTGTTGAAATAATCATTGTAGCCAACAATGGTGGAGAGGAATAGGGCAGTCTAGTAGGTAAAAATCATTTAATTAGTCTAATTTTGAGCTATTTTTGGTCATTTTTTATTAAACAAGGTCCTTACAATTGAAACAATCATCACCCACCTTGAACAGAGCATGTGTTTGCGTCTGATTCCATATTATCCGGTGCCTGAAAAAAAAACTACGTCAAATAATATTATCGCTTGGTCTATGGTATAGCCTTGCGAAATGAAACTAAAATTAGTTTAAACATTTTCGAAAAAGGAAATTCATTTTACATCAACTTACGCTATTCTTGGATGATAATTCTGACTAAATTTTAATGAAGCTAAACACAGAATTAGTCATGAATGCTAAAACTTTAGTGGCTCATGCAAAGTCAATTTTCGGCGAAAATTGGAGGACAGGAAGAAATGATTGTGGTTGACTTTACAAAACTAAAAAGAGAACAGATGATTCGTTTAATGGCTGGGCTGAACTGGTGAAAAAATTCAACTGGACTGTAGATGTGATTACGATTACAAAAGCCTTAATATTGTTACAACACCAGGTTAGCTACCACCAGCAGAGAATTTAGTATATATTAAGCATTATTACAGTATTCATTACATTGCTTAAACTGCCTTTACAACGAGTCCAGTCCAAATGAGCATTTGAGTAGACTGTGTAATTCCAATGTGTTATCAATTAATTACCCACAAGTTCCATGTCATTCATTTAATATGTCATGTTTTCAGTAATTTTTGCGTGCGTTTAACTTTTTAATTTTACCTTCGTTTATGTTCAGTTCAATTACTTTTATCCTATACTCACCATTTACATCTCTCTGGTCTGGTAGGAATTCCAATTTCTGGAATAATTTTATACACATGTGTATTGCGGTGAGCTCACGGCTTTTTTACATTGTTCATTTCATCTTTTAAAAAATTGTCACCACTTTTGAATGGATAACTGGGTTTCTAGCCATGTAAGTGAAGGCTGCATATTATGATAAGCCATTGAATAATAATTAGACAAAAGTGAATGATATGTTTGACAAATTGCTCACACACTTTATTTGGAAAACAATACAACCTTGCTCTTGTATACAACCCGACCGTACAAAATTATTAAACATTATCCAGAGGGCCACCATTAAAGCTGCTATAGCGACCAAAACCTTAATATCATCCAAATCGCTTATATTTCTTGAAAACCAATACTGCAGGATCAGATTCATTAAACAGTAATTACATTATCTGGCTTTGTGTCAAATAGAATATTTGGGGCATTACGAGAACCAATCACCGTTCAACACATGTTTTTCCTTTGTAACAATAAGGCATCTAAATATTCATTGATTGGATTATTTGAATTATCCATGTGGGGATGCTTCAGGCTAATAAAGGTGCATATGCGCATGGTCATAATAATTTTTGTTTAAGCACAGTAAGGTTGTTGAATGCAGGTAAGTATTAATCTATTATTAATAAACAATATGGATATATATAAGTGATACAAACTGGGTGTGGTCTGTACAGGATTTCGAATAGGAAATTACCAGCACTTTGAAAATGGGGTAGGCAATTGTGGGATTTTCCACCAACCCACAAAGCACTCTAAGGCGAGAGAGAAAATTATAGGAGATTTGATAGCCGCCAGATGGCGCCCAGTATATCAGGATATTCTAATCTTTCCCACTATTTCCCACTGTTTCTCACTGGGATGGGAAATTCCTCAACTGGACGAATAATACGAAACCTTCGTTTTATATGTGTCTTGCGTCCAAGCATCGTACGACAGAAATATCTTATTCTACCCCGTGGTTTTGTCTTATATTGAGCAACTTGGCGGGAAAATGCCAAAATTGCATGACGACATTCAAAAGCAAAAGAAAGTATTCCAAGAGACGCTGTAGCAACAATTAAAATGAACAATGTAACAATGCACCCATCCATTCCCATACTCTCTTTTGGAGGTTTATATTCTCCAACACGTGGTCTGCCAAAGTATTTCCGTACCTTCAACTCATGCATCAACCTTCCATAAATTCCAGTCTCCACTAACGATCTGTAATACTCTCGAACTTTAGAGACTCCCAACATCTCGAAACTAATCCTATCCAATTCCGGTTCTAATTTGTCTTTGTTCTTGTAAAATTTTATCCAGGGATATTTCTTGGACAAGAACATGTACTCAGCCTCTAGGTGTGATGATTTTGAGACTAATACAGTTTTCCCACATTCAATAAGTTGCCTCTCAATCCGTCCTTGCATTTCTAGAAACTCAACTTCCTGTCTGTGAGTTGTGTTCTGAGGATAGAAATGGTGGTTGGGGTGAAAAAGGTTGAGAGTGAGATTTGAAAGAGGGCGAAAATAAGCAGCCTTGAAGCCTTGCATGAACAAAAAGTCAGAGAACCTTTCCTTTAAGAATTGATAAAAATTCAGATCTTCGGAACCTGGGATAGAGAGGAAACTGAAGCAACCAGTTGACAAACGAGGATTGTCTTCGACCAAGCCGAGGGAGTGATAGTCAATGAAGTGGTTCTTCAAGGTATCCATGTCCAAAGTGTTGACCCGTTCGGAAGAATTGCGACTTAAATTTTGATATTCCTTGAATGAATATTTGACGTCCTTCCAATCACAGACCATTTCCTTCCAGGTTTCGACTCTATCTGCCGCCAAAGGAGAATTCAGCCACGTGATTATTAACCCGTTGTAGGAATTCG
>JAQIWQ010000375.1:0-17767 GCA_034695825.1 Folsomia inoculata | reverse complement strand
AAAAAAAGAAAATGGTGGTTTGTGGTTAGTAGAGATTTGACCATGGAGAAAGGAAGCGCGTCTTTATGTGATTTTTCTGTGGAGACGACGCGCAGTTGATGGGACGGAGAAGACGGATAATGATGAGGGAGATTAATCACAAGTGCGTGGTGTGGAGCATCAAAAATGGTAGAAGCTTGGTCATTAGGAGTGAGGGTAAAAAATCGGAGTCTGAGAAGGGAATCCGGGACATCTGGCACAATGGACCCGTGAAAAACGACACTGTCACTGGTGGCCATGATAGTCTCTCCCTCCGAGGTCATTTGATCAGCGGAGAAAAAGAGGGGAGAAAGTTGGAAATGGATTTATCTGATACTGCTCCCAGATTAGTGAGAGAGCACAACAATCCTCCACGACCAAAATCAATACACCTTTCTCGGATTTTTCACCCACCCGGTCCCATGCATCATCCGCTAATGACACCACCACGCTTTCTCCGTTCGTCCGCCCTCCCTCCGAATCCGTCCAACCGTCCACGTCCATTCGTCCACCATTCATATATGAGCTACATCTTCATCAAAATACCATTTACTGTCCTTCATTTACCATTCTACTCGTGTGAATATGTAGTGCAATTATTTACATCATGCACCAACCAAATTCTATAATTATTCCATCCAACCACCCACATGCATGCATACATTACGTATGCAACACTTTCTCTCATTCATCTCAATAACTACCCACATTCAGATATGATAGGTAAAGTTCTCATACAGATCACCACTATGTAGCTTGTTTACTTGCCCACCAGGATTCTTTCTCTTCCACCACTACTCACTACCATCCTCCCTCACAGCTCGTAACCTAAACTAACAACAAACTCTTCTTGAGAGTGGAGAAAGCATCATTGATGTGGGTTCCTCAGAAATCATTATATCACTTTCCACTACAAGTGGAACTATGTGCGTTATTTGCATAAAAACTTCTACAATCCTCAGGGTTAGATTAAAGTAGAAAATCTACATTTAATTATCCGATTGTACATATTTTCGAAACATAAAAATGAAACCTATCTCAGATTTACAACACCGACAAAAATGATACATGCGAAGAACTGACCAATAGGATTGAGTCCATAGGAATCAATTTTATAGCCACCTGTATCATAAAATCACAAACTTCTATTGGTCAGCGATGGTCAGTGGTCAAATTTGGGGAAGACGGGATTGGACCCACAAAATTTGAGGGTGGACACACAACTCTGGTGCTTCGAATCATTGCAATAGAGCGAACAAAGGAACGGTTGAAGGTAGCTGATGGTACCATATTTTTAACGGAGATGGCACTCGCTACCACAATCGTGGAACGCTTACCTTTCAAATTCGGGTTCGGGTCACCGAAATCCAGTCTGCCGATTCTCTATATCCGGGTAAATAACGTGTATGTGGACATGTAAAGATGTGTATGTATTTATGCCAATGATGCATTGTCGAGTGTCCAACTCAACTTGCTCCAAAACTAGGTATGCTTTCTCCCAAGTTTCATAAAACCTACGGCTATAGTTAGCTTGAGACGTATTGGACGTGAGAAATAATATCCGTCTTGTTCTGGTCTGGACAGGTCAAATGTGCCCCTACGATTTCAACCTAAAATTGTTAAACCGATGCATGGAAACGTGATAAGAATAACACTGCAAATAAAGCAGCGTCTCGCCCCACCCCAGAAAGCTACTTTATTAAATATCACTGGAATTGGTATTTGCTTAATGAGTATAGCTTCATTCCTGATGTTGCCTCGTCTTAATGTTGATGGATAATATGCCAAAATGAAGACGAATAAATACTACTAATTAATGAAATAATGTTAAATGAAAGGAAACAGGGAATAGGAATTGAATATCTCCACACCTTGATTTTATTCATGATCAATCATCGTGCTCGTGACCACAAAACGGACCAGTTAGTACGAAAACGATTAACTAATTATTATCTTCCTGTTATTACCATTAGCAGTATAAAGGGCTAAGATCACTTTACCAATCCAAACATGACACTAACTAACCAATAAATAACCGATGCGTTGTTATATTCTTAATATGTATGAAATACGAGCTACATTTTCTATTAGTAATTATTATTGTTATTACTCAATGTAATCACTATAGTTTATAGCGAATTATGCTAATGTACATTACATCTCAATAAGTTTGGCGTATTGTAGATCATCAATTTCGGGTTGTATTTTTAAATTGAATCCATAACACAAGAATTTGAAATATTTGTCAAATGAGAGTTTATTTCACAAATTTAATGGAGAATATAAAAAGGACAATGAACGATGAGGGGAAAAGAAACAAGTCACACTGCAACCAGACACGTACTCATTCACTCACCAAGTTACAACACTGGCTTATCCATTAAAATTTATTACTTGGCTAGTAATTCGATTTATAATTAGTTGGTATTTTATGGTTGCATCATTTCATCTTGGGAAAACTATCGTCAATTCATTGACTTCAACGCGCATTGTATTTCTGTGTCGCCAAATAAAAAAATCTCAATTAATTTAGATTACACGAATGACTATAATTTTCCTGGCAGTTGGTACTTTATAATTAACATAAAACTTGCTAAAATTAAACACGATAAAGTAATCAATAATCAACAATTAACGACTCCCCTTCATTATAGCACAACATAAACCCAAAATGAATCTCAATAGTGAGTAGTGACATGCAATCGACATGCAGTTTCTTCTATATATTCTAAATGGAGATGAATGGATGAAAATTAGTTGTTTGGTAGGAACTTGAATTTTCTTTACATGACTACTAATCAACATTTACGCAATCTACATAATAACAAAGGCTCATGCTTAATAATAACACTACATGCAACTGAAGTATAACTAAAGAAATGATAGAGAAATAGATAAATGTCATCATTCGTGTACATAAAATTTGCATTATTAAGAGCTTAAAGCTCACCAAACATAAAGAATCAATTTGCAATTAAAGATTGTTGCATTCAATATATAACACTTTAATTTGGTATGCGTATTTTAACCCAAAATGTCATAATATATATTACGCAACTAATTCAACATTGGGTAATGTATTAAAAAGGTGAATCATTATATTTCTCCGTCTATTAAAATTAACTTATGATGCAGTGTATATGAAATGTAAAAATGACTGTCTCATTCATTATAATATTCGAAACCAGTTACGTACGAAAGATTTCTCACTTTTTACTCGATAAATTATATAAGAAAAAGGTAAACGTGCAAAAAAGAATTTCATCTGCAGATTTCTTAATAATATGAATGATGATGGTGATAAATTGTTCAGGTTCAATTAACTAAACTAATTTGTTGTGCTACTGATTAATAACCATATAATACATATTAAGTAAACATAGCGGCGATTGATTTTTGGTGTGGTAAAACCCTGTTTGATAGTTGAATTAAATCTGTCTCAACTTTCCCTGGAGAAAGCTAGTGTGCTACTGTATGTATAATACACGGTATTATAGTACAGAGGTCTATAGTTATGTAAATATATGAAATATCCAATGCAATATTATTATTGTTCACCGGTTCTTCACCGACAGATCAAAAATTATAAAGGAAATACTGACAACAACAACCGGGAAGACATTGGACAACGAACGAATGACCGACGGACGACTTTGAAATTTTGAATTTATCCTACTTTACAGGGCAGCGTTTCTTTTTCTCTATTTATACAATTATTAGGGTATTCGACACGATACACCACCGGGTTGATATATTTATTATTATGCCATCATTATAGTATCTTATTCCAGTTCCCCTGTGTGCATTGCAGTAACGCTTTAACTGAATTGAGAAAAGGTTGTGGTTGGTTGGTTGGTTAGCGTCTAGTATGTTTACTCCTGTGATGATTGATTAATATGTAAATGTGCATGATGCTTCAGCACCAAGAGCTTGTCAAATTACTTGCTCATGTAGTGTAGTAGTCTCTTCAAAATATATTATGCACTATGTATGTACGTTGTATTATGTATGTACAAACGTAGCCAACGTTCAAGATTGCTTTCAGCGTACAAAATCTATACAGTAAAAATGAAATTGCTACGTGGTATTTTTCTGTGGGATATGTTAGTATAATCGCGTGAGAGGCGCGATGGGGATGAAGGGGAGGTGTGACCCCCATGGCAAAAGTCAGGTGGTGTCTTTAGAATTGGATTCATCTGTTTGATGGTCCAAGGAGGAGAAAGACTGTTGTCCCAGCTCAAGCTTTACTGACGCTGCTACAGCTGCAGCGGCCAGATTGTTCTGATTTACCACACATTTTCGCATGTGCTTTTCCAGTGTGGATGGAACAGAGAATGGCATATCGCAAAAACGACAGCGATAAACGTCCTTCCCCAAGCGGCCATGTGTTTTCATATGACGCGTCAGTTTCGAGCTCTGCAAATTACAATGATTTTAGTTAAATTAAAGACATTTTCACCACACTATATGCTTCACACACAAATTAAGGATAAACTTTCTTACCTGAGCACAAGCATAACTGCACAGTTCACACTTATAAGGTTTTTCTCCAGTATGGGAACGACGGTGAACGGTTAGATTACTGCAGTTTTTAAACACTTTTCCGCAATACTCGCAAGTATCATTACGACGAGACTCTTTTTTCATGGGACCCAATGAGTTAGATAGTGGCGTTCCACTTTCACCTCTCCCCCCTCTCTCCCGTTCGAATCGCTCCGACTTGGAGGACTTTTCCCTTCCTTCTCTCTCTGGCCTGTTGGAGCCACCCCCACAACCTACACCGCGGCCTTCTGCACTCTCTAGTCCACTGGGGTTTGGATTGAGAAAGTTCAAATGGTCTCGGGGAAGCCAGAGACCAGCAGCATAAATACCTTCTGGAGAATCTAGTTTCATTCGCTTATCCAACCCACCAGAAGGATCAAATGGAAACATTGGGCCCGTTGTAGGGTGTCCACCACCTTGACCTGAATGGAGAAGGTCAAACGGAGTTCCCAGCCCTGGCACCATGGGAGGAGAGTTTGGACTTGAACCATTGGGTGTGGATCGATCACTGCCTTTGATCAGTTTGGAATAGAGTTGAGATTCTTTGAGTGCTTGTCTGTAAGCTTCGCTATATTGGGCAATGTTGTTGAGTCCAAACCGATCGATGAGTTCGCCAACAAGAGAATTTGGGTTGGCGAGTCCACCACTACCACTAACACCAGTGCCAGAGTTCTCTTTGTCTTTGGGAGCACGTCGGGTGAGATCCTCGGGCTCAGAATTTTTAGAGTCCGTCTTACGGCTTCGTTTCATCTCAGGCTCTGGTTCAGAGTCAGAGTCCATGAAATCTTCATAATTGTCTTCGTCAAGAGATGATTCGTCACCTGACTTATTGGAGTCATCGTCTTTGTCTTTATCACCATCTCCATTCTCCTTCTCATTGTTGTTGTTGGTGTTGTTATTATTATTATTGTTTAGCAACGGACTGGAGGAGGACCGCTTTAACTTTACTGCTTCAAACACGAGATTGTCCTCTTTCACTTCTTTGTTATGATTCGATTCGCTAGTTAGATTGAGCGATTCCTCAACATCACCTGAACCTGAGCTTGATTTTCCCATGCGAGTCGGAGAGATCAAATTGGCAGAATTGTTATTATGCTCAGAGTCTGACTTGTTGGACTCAAACCCTAGGTCTTGATGACTGGATGAGCTAGAGTTAGGACCTGAGGAGGTGGTTCCTGTTCCTGCGGACACACTGGACCCCAATCCCGAAGTTGGTGGAGTTGGAGTGCTCGCTACAGGACTAGAACAGTCATTTCCAGGTGAGTCCTCAATTCCACGAGTAATATGGGGATGACCACTTATGATGGAGTCCTCTAAATCCATGGGATGACCATGTTGGGAAATCAAGTGCCTACGTAGTCGTCCACTGGATGTGAAATTTTGGCTACATTGTGGACATCTATGTGGAGCATCCGAGGCGTGTGTTCTTCTATGGGCTACCAACGTACTTTCGAATCTGAACCGTTTTCCACACTTGTCGCAAATTTTTCCTTTCCCTGCAGTAAACAGAAAAACAAAACCACAAAAATAAAAATAAATCCAAACTAGCAATTGTTTGGAGAAATAAACAAAAAATTTGGATACGAGTCTTACCGTCTTCTGGAGAAAGTGGAGAAGGAGGGGTCATCACTGGTTTTCTAGAGAACCCTGGAGATCCAGGGGACGGAGAGACGCTAGATCCTCCAGCAAGTTGTCTCAGTCTTTGAGAATAAAAATCCAAAGGCTCTCCTCCTCCAGAAGGATTGGAATTTCTAACGGCAGCAGCAGCCGCAGCAGCAGCACAAGCCAAATCCAAAGCTGTTCTAGGGTCGAATGGTAGATTGGGCAAGGGTCTGAAGTCACTGTGGAGAAAAAGTGGGTGATGATGTGGGTGGACATGATTCAGATTCAGAGACTCAAGGAGAGGAGAAGAAGCAGAGTTGGCAGCAGCCGTTGAGTTATTAATAATATTATTGGAGGCAATAGCATTGTTAGTGGGGGAAGAAGAATGTCGCATATTTTGGGGGACATGATGTAGATGCTGAGGAAGATTATGGTGATGGTGATTATGATGATCTAGCAATAGATTGCTTAGAGAGACAGACGGAGAGGAGGAAGACAGACAGTTAGTGAGTAGTGAGTTGGCAGAGGAGGATGCGGAAGAATTGGCCGCAGGGGGCAGAAACGGATTCGAAGAAAGTCCAAGGTCTGGGCCTAACCTGTTTCCGCTCCCGACTCCGGTAGAGTTGTTAGCATTGCTGCTGCTACTCATGGAGGATGATGAGTTGACTAACTGTTCCACTGCTCTGAAGTCGTGACTAGACGCCGTGGATGGGGGTCTCGGGAGACAGAATGGTTGAGGAAAGGGGAACCTTAATAATCCAAAATCTGCTGGCGTTGGTCCGAAGGAGACACTACTGCTACCTCCGCTCCGATGAGATCCCCCATTGCCACCAATATTCTGGGGTAATGGTAGGGGAAGAGGGTTACTGGGTGACACCATAGGAACATTTCCAGGGAGAAGGGCAGCGGAGGATGATGTAGAAGAAGAGATGGACGAACGAGAGTGGGAACGCTCCGTTGACCTCTCTCGTCGCTTTCCCAACTCATGATTGTGTCCGTGGTGGTGGTGATGGTGGTTGTTATTACTACTGGATAAAGATGATGGTAATGGGTTGATTAGAGGGTTGGAGAAAGGTCCAGTCGAAATTGTAGAAGACGAAGGTAGCAATAGTGGTGGTGGTGGTACTACGGGAGAAAGGAGACTGCCCCCTAAAATGGGAGCCACTGCTGATGAGGAACATATTTTGACTCCATGGGACAACTGGACATGTTGAATAAGTGCCCATGCAGAGTGATAAGATTGCTGACAACTGGAGCACACGATTCGATTTGGTTCTGAAAAATAACAAAAGAACATTTTATGACAAGTGATTTTAAACATGGATTTCCATATGAATACGAATGCTTTTTATATCAGTGACACTTATGAGAAGATTGAATCCCACAAAAACCGACAACATCATATCATGACCATGGTATGGAATACATTGAGTAAATAAATATCCAGTTTATAAACCCTTTGTGTATGGGAGCCGGGAGACAAAAAATCTCTCCCTGCATTTTTACGGACCCGTAGCCACATCGGAGTGAGGAGAATATAAAAAAAGCCGTGATCCCGTGAGACTACCGAATTATCGGTCACTCCCTAGAAAAGAAAGAATAAGAACGAACCAGCAAGACGTCACGTCACACATATAGTTCCTTCCAATCAAATATACTCGGCCGGATGACATTTCTTCACTTATGGCATGGCCAATGTCCTCCACCCGATAATTTGGATTCTCCAGAGGACGCTCATCATCAAGCTTCTAGAAACTTTGAATTTAATGACCCTGCATTTTCACCAAAGTTCAAGATCACCCACGTGGAACCGAATTTATTTATTAGAAGACCCTCCGGCAGCCAAGTTAAGCTATAACAAGCAGGTCCTTCACTCCCCACGAACGTAAGACGTACTTGTCTCTCGAAAAAAAGATCTGCCCCACAATATATCATCTCGTCTTATACGCACATTCAACATTGCCATTTGTATGAATTACAAACAACAAGACGAAATAAATAGTCTCAATCTTTCAGTTCTGTATCCTTAATTTGCCAAAACTAATATCTCGGCCAAAAATAAGCCATCATTCATCACACAATGAACCCAGTATAAATTATTGGCTCCAACCTAGACTAATCTGCCGACATCTTTTTCTTTTATTACCACATTAATTGCGACCACTCGCTCACAGTCACAACTGTTGCGGTCAATTGTTCCAATTTCTATGCATCGTTAGCTTGGCACCAACGCCAAGCCGAAAATGAGTTGGCTTTCCAGGAATTTTGTGAAATTAATTCCTTCTTTGGCTGAAAGGGATTGCATTTTCTGCTCTCCTTTCCTTATTGTCAATCACCCCAGGGAAAAAGAAAGGTATTTGAGTGAAGGAAGCCGTCAGATCTCTTTCCTTCCTTCTACCTCCTTCCATAACTGTTAATTGCTCCTTAATTGCCAGCCACGGAATGTAATTAGCTAAGCAAAACTGATATTGGATCTTCAACTAAAAAGTAAATGCAGCATTGTTTTTAGTTACATGCTTTAAATCTGCAAAAGGGTTTGGGTCCCGAAGTATAAACTATTCGCACAAGTACTTTGCAACAACCAAATAAAGAGGCATATTACGTGTTAATAGTAAACTTGGTTTCGAATCTGCTCACATCCATTATTTTTTTCAAATTTTGACATTTAGTGGATGCAGCCCCATCGAATGCTACGAAGCGTTGTAAAATCCATGCTTTAGTTCTGTCCATTTATAAGTCCTCTTAGGTTGTCTCTCTAATAATATCTGGACATGTGAATAGAACTTGCGTGGAATTCCGGCTTCTCAAGGAAACTCGTTTATGTATGTAAACCTACTGAAGATCAGTGAAAAGCATGTTTATCGCATTTGTTGGAGGAATGTTTCAACTTTCCACGAAGAAACAAAATAAATGGAACATAAAAAATATTCTTGGCTGTGTGTGAGAGTATTATTTAGTGTGTGGCGTTGAACTAACTACAGGGATTTAGTTGGATTTTATTTGGAGCATCATCGTCATGATGTTGTGGTTTCTGGGAAGGAGGAGAAGAGACAATGTGGACACTCGGAGGGCACTGACAATTAATACCCCTGTTTGTTTTCCTCATTTCTTGAGAATTACAGAATGAGTTGGACGGAGGTGCCGAGTCACGACTGAACTGCTGGTAAAAAACAGATCCCACGAGAATAAGCCAATCCCATTAGTCCTATTGCATAATCAGATCAAGTGCGGAACAAGAGTATGGACTACTAGAAAAGTTGGTCCACCGACCAAACCAACCATTTGTATTTGTCCACCTCAGGCCATCTTTTCTGTCCCAAGCAAATTTCTCAGGTCAGGCGAGATAAGGGGGCAGAGGCGTTAAATATATCTAACCATCAGTCAATGCGGATTTCGTAGGAGGCAAGAAGAGGGTTGAAGTTGAGAAGGTTGGTGTGGTTTGTTAGAAGGCTTTGCATAAAAAATTTGGCGTTGACAGCAACTGACATTTGGTGTCCAGTCGTGTCCTTTCATAAATTCAGACATCTGAGGAGAAAGCAGATCCATTATTCAAATTCGCCATATTATACTAGATACAGATACAGAGTTACTTATGCAACCTCACATCTTTCTTCTCCTTGTCACATCTCTTCACTTCAACAAGAAGAAGGCCCACTCACTCTCATTTCTCCACTAGATTTCTGACTCTTATACTTTGAAATTTTTGAAAGTGATTAAAGCAAATGGAGAGAGAGCAGCTAGGAAGGAGAAGTAACGCTCTGTTCGTGGACACTTTAGCATAAATCAGGGAAAAGTTTTAATCTTGGCTGCATCCGGGTGGTGTGGTTTACCCTTCTTTTGTCCTCCTATTGTGTTTTGATATAGGGAATGGAAAATGGAACTTCCTTTTTAAAATCGGTCAGATATCTCTTATGCACTTTTTTAAACATTTGAATTGAATAAAAAAATGAGCTGGGGCGAGGATGATGTTGGTTGATGGTTTTCAGTGATGATCGGGATGATTGGAAGGGATGGTAGCCACCGGACATTGGGAGATCCGATTTCTTAGTTGGAATATAAAAATGGGCTCGACCATCCCACCGGGTGGCATTTTCATTTAAAAAAATCAGCTAGTGACTCATTGGAGTCCAATAGCTCATGAATGTGACTGTAAAAGAGAGATGGACAGGCAAGCCACTATGTACCAGTGGGTTGGACTTTGTGGCTCGTGTATTTAATTAGTGAGTGTGCTCTTCTCTCTCGGGTATTTGCATGAAGCCCATTAGTGTATTATGACACAGGTAGATAATGATCAGTGTGAAAGTGCATGCGGGTAAAATGCCCGGATATTTTTTACTCCCAACTCCCTCCCAGCGTGGCCCAGCCTAATTCGTATTCACTGCATCAACACCAGCTAGGAGCATGGCATTGTCCACATGCATTTTTGTGTGGTACGTGGTAAAGCAGTGGTGGTGATCGTAGTGCGAGTGACCAAGAGTAAACAGGCAAGGAAGGAAGTGGATCCATTTGAGTAATCACCCTCATTGGAGACGATCATTAGCGTTGGATAAAATATTCAGGAGGAGATAACCCTTTCTTATCCACCGGACAAATATTATGAGCCCATAGTAGATGATGATGGCTGTCCAAGCTGGTCTCTGTTACGTATACACACCACATCTGGGTCATTATTGCCCCCATGCATTATTCAACACGCCAACACAGTTTTCCATGCACTAACCCGATATTGTGCAATGCAATAATGTCCACCAGGTATATGTGTCTGCCACTCGTGGTGGTGACTGTGTATGAGTGACACCATGCAGGGAGGCAGGTCCGGACTGGGGAAGAAAAAGTATGTGGGGATGTAGCCGTGGACAGCTGTGATTGAGCAGATGTCGAGGTCAAAGATTGAGACAAGGAAAGGGTTGGGGTCATTTAGTAGAACTGCCACCAAATGCTCCAAGTGTGAATGGAATCTGAAATTAGCACTTTGCCTACAAATGTGCAAAAGTTCCCCTTCCTTATTAGCATCCACATTAGTCCACTTCCCCTTTACGACGGTCACTTCCACATCCGGCTCACATTAACGTCACCCAAACTGCTGCTCGTAAAGAGCTAGAGCTCCTCTTCTTTACACTCTCCAACACTCTTTGCACAGTAGTAGCATATCATTCACAAGAAAGAAAGACGACACTCAGGCTGCCAAGTCTCAGCTGAAATAATAATCGTAATCGTGCTAAAAGTGTGGTAAGCTGAGAATGAGACGGAGGTGGAAATAAAATGAAATAAAAAAGGGACTCCATCATGCATGAAAGTAATTTGACTCGGAGGATTGTCTTGGAATCCCTGAAGAATCACCGTATTTATTGAATATTAACGAGAGCCTGAGACTTTGAAGAAGATGAGTTTGCTTCCAACCAGCCCCACCTTCACTTTAGATTTATTGATCCATCCATTCTTTGTCTAAATGGGAAAAGCGGGCGGACCGCGATCACTTTTCTTCTTAGCAACAAACATTTCCATTTTTAAAGTAAAAGTAAGCAAATGCAGATTGGTTTCCTACTGGTGAAGACACGGATGGGTGAAAGCTTAAAATCTATTTATCACACTCCTCTCTCAGGGATCAACCCGACGGATTCAAATTAATCACCTAGCTCGCTCCCACTCTTGATGCCATGCCGCAACGACCGACTACGTCTCCACAAACTTGCCACGCACGACCCACCCTCCAGTCAGTAGTAACTACCACCACCACACCAACACCCATCGCTATCAAACACTACCCTATTATAACGCCAAACAACTAAACAACACAATCACTCTAATAACTGACCACGTGGGAATTCGCATCGAGACGGAAGCCCCGCAATCACAGAGTCGAGTGGACATTGTATATTTCCCATCAAACCAGAACAACTTCCTTACACCTGCAATTAGTGTTCCAACAAAATCTCACCTGAACTCGCCGAGGTATTGACCGATGCATCCGACTTGTTGGTTAGCAGTGATGACTCTTGTCCTTCCTTCCTCTGATGGTTCCCTGAATGATGGTGACGGTGTCCTTTCGATCGACGACTGATAATGGGTGCAGAAATGCTTGGCTTCACCACCGGTATCGTGTCTACCGTTCCCTTGGTGGTTTGATTTTCTTCCTCCTCTTCAGCTTCGTTCCCACCATTCTTGTCCCCAATATTGTTATTGTTGGCATTGTTGCTGCTATTGTTGTGGCTTTTGGAATAGTCCTCTACTACCCCTTCTTCTTCTTCATCCTCCGAACAAGGATTTGAAGAACTCGGGCTCTCCACTAATAGACTGGAGTGATTGTTTTTGGCATCCAGATTATTGTTGTTTAGCAGAGCTGCTGCTGCTGCCGCGGCTGCTACAGAGGCATTATCCCTGCGACCATCAGAACTATTGCTCGCGGCCAGAACTGCCGGACATGTGCGCACCTTGTGTTGGATAAAGCGCACAATGTCACTCAATCCAAATTGTTTCTGACATCCGCCGCAGGTGAGGATGTCTCCTGGACCGTGGACGGAACCGATGGAGTGGTCCACTGAAATAAGAGAAAAAGTACGTTTGAGTTATTTTTGGATTCCCATAAGCTTGAAATTGGTAATAGGCGAGGGAAGAAAATAAGAAAGGATAAGTTGGAATATATCTGACGGACGAACGGAAAGGAGCGTGGACGACTAACCACGAACGATGGAGAAGAAACTAATGCGCCTTGTTAATATGTAAATAGGAATATTGGCAACTGTGACATGGATGATGGAGAAGATTGTCAATATTATCCGATATGGAAATATTGATGGCCACAGGCCGTTTTCATAGACAACAAATAAATAAATAAATTCTCTCATATCAGACGTCCATCTGTCTCCCCTCTTCTAGCTCATGAATGTGTCAACTATCAAATTGGACCTCGGAGTTGACTTGTCAAAACCCATTCTCCTTTGCTTTCACTTTCTTCTGTCCACACATTCTCACTCATGGATATATTTTGAGACCATGCAAATGCAAAAAAAAACAACATTCGGAGCTTGAATGCAGTTTCCAGCTTAAAATAAGTTTATGCCTCCTACAATAAAACGACTGCCAGCAATGAAACATTTTATTCGACTTGGTAAAATTTAAACTTTTAGTAAGTGCATGAGGCATCACTTTAGATGCAATTGTTTCCTAAAAACCATGAAGAAGTGTCCTGGTGGTCAATTTTCAAACACTTGAAAACCACAAAATTCTTTCCTAGAGCATTCCTATGTATTAAATCTATTGCTAAACGGGGCTACACACACTTCCACGTCATGGACAATGTGATCTGAACTCCCCTGAAAAATCACTTTTGAATGACTGCATCAATTCCAAGAGAGTTGACTTGACGTTGACTTCTTGGGCAAATAATGTAGAGGAGGAATAATGTGGCAGTGTAGCTGTGATGCACTTCCGCAGTCGCTTCGTTGATATTCACAACGTCCAGATGAAATCTGGCTATCGATTTCTTTTTCATGCAAAGTAGCCACATTTTTCCATCCCACCTCCTCCACCTTCTCTATTGTGTGTGTCCATTGTCCTCAACCACTCTGATAATTTAAAGCTCTTAAAAGCCCGTCTTCTTCATCCATTCCACCCACTTCACAATTCTTTCACAACGTAACAGAACAGAATAGCAGGGACAAAAAACCGAATGCCCGATAGAGGATAATTACAGACAGACTGGGTTTTTTCTTTGGGAGGAAAGGGTTGCAAGAAGTGTCCACGACGGATGATTAATAGCAGTCACACAGTGCTACTGCTATGTTGCGGGTATTCATTCTTCTCGGCAAAGGACAGCACAACGCTTCGACGACTTTGGCAAAGTTTTCTATGGCAAACACATCACCCGAATACTGTTTGCATTTTAAGGGTATTTTAATACATTTCAAGCCTGTAGTTCTGAACTACCATTTATCATGGTAGTGTTGAGTACTAAGATTCGACCTCGCCATCCTGATTTTGCCAAAAGGCTTCAGTGGACACTGGAACTCAACACTCTCTAGCTACTACACTACTCAATCAGTCAGTGCATGCATTTCTCGGTTTGGGCCACTTGAGGGAAATGACTGAAATGAGGATGACATTTCACTTTTTAAGCCTCTGTTCGTGTTCAAAAGTTTAAAATCCGAATTCCCTTGAGTGGTCCAGATGTCCCTGATTGGAAACCCAATCTGATTAAATCCACCACCACAAAGTCACTATTTCCTCCTCCCTCTTGTAAATGGTCACTTTTCTGAATTCATTCATTGAAAAGGAGCTTTTTTGTAACGCTCTGTTCATTTTATTATTTCTGAATTTCAATTTCATTCCTATCCATTGATTCAAGACTCAATTTCAACTCATGTCCCTCTAATTTCATTACTAGCGACTGTCATATCATCTAAATTTAATATTGTGGCCATTGACTGTGCAAACTTTACGGGGATGTGATCTGATGCGCTATCACCCCCATAACTTAAAAATATGACAGCAAACAAAGGAATCGGAGCTGTTAGGATACTTCGGTGGATCAACCTTGCAACATCCCAGACAATGCGTTTGTCGTTTACATAACGGCCACATTTGATTAGGGGTCCACTACGCACTAGAAGCGTTAGGTCATTCATTGGAGGGTGGATTTATGAAAAGTAGGGAATAATAAATAAAATAATGTGAAATATTTGATTGAGAAGGGAAAAAGTGTCGTCATTCAATAATTTCGTATAATGATTGTGTGCCGGTGGGTCGAGAAAAACTGGGCCAAAAAACATTGTATTCGGAAGGTCAGGGCGGGTCTGATGGTGTCAAAGGGACGTTTTTGTTCCCTCTGGATATTTTATGCAAGTCACTGGGATGTCAAAAAACGGAGTTTGAGGCTCAAATCCGTGCTCCGGGTGAATGCGTCCATTGTCCAGTGGATCGGATGGACAGGCTAGCAGATGCATCCATCACCATTATTATTATGCCCAAAAGTCAAATGTCATCAACGGACCACTCATAATTTCTGACACATTCATTGCCCAACCAAAGAGACCTTTTTAAGGGTCCATTTATTCACAAATCCTCCTCTGCCTTATACAAAAAAAAACTTTCTGATAAATAATAAATACAATCATTGTTTGCCCTATGTCTGTCTGTATACATTTGGTAAATTTTTGCATTTTTACCGTTTGGTCATCCCATCACTCATTCATTCACTCACTCATTCTATCCTCCTATCCCAGCAAAGAAGGATCAGGGAGCGACATTTCTCTATCAATTCATCTCAAAAACTAAAAGCTTCTTGGGAACAATAGGAGAGTATAGTTTGTAAGTTTGTACTGCATATCGTATAAACTCCATCCATCTGCATCTCATCTTGCGATCAATAGTGCACGAGGAGGAATTAAAATGCGTGTTCTACACCACATCTTAGCACAGAGAACAATGCCACTCTCATTCGTGAAGGGATCCTTTATAGTTTCCTACTAACTGTTGTGGTCGATCCTTTACACATATTTCATCCATTGCTCTGAATTATACTCTTCCACCTAGCTCAGACAAGGCAGGAGGATTCATTTGTCTTCATTTAACAGGCACAACCAAAATCTCGTTTTCTCCTTAATAATATCGAACTATGCAACTAACTGATCCGTTTGACCAAACCTTCCAACACGATCCACATTAACCATTAACCACCCACCACATACCACTACTAGTACTTACAACAGAATAAGAGATATCACGGTCCAACATTAATGATGTAGCAGTATAGCACTATACCAACACTTTGTCAGAAACTAATTGTAAGATTCCTAACATTCAGTCCTGCTCTCAATCCATTTCACAATGCCCAATGCAACTATGTAATAATATTGGGAAAAGTCCTGGACTTTTTATAAGATCCCCTGGGTTATTTTTGGCAGTGAGGTTGACATTTACGTTGACGAGAATTTGAATAATTTGAATGGAATGGAATAGATATTTTTATTAGATTTGTGCACCGGAAATGGGTACTTTTGGACTGGAAGCCCTGTCGGGTGACCACATGATACCACATCTCATTGGACACTGCTCCCTCCGAGATATGCAAAGACGAATGGACAATGCCCTCCTGCTGGCCCCTTCGTCATAAAAATACACAGCAGGAGGTCCTTCTCTGTCCATCACATAATGTGATGCCCGGGTTATGCACAACCAACCAAACCACCATGCAAGCTTACTCGATCTATTGCTAACCCTTTTGTAATTTAGAAGGGCGAATATAGTATAGTAACAGGTTGACATTTTTACGAACCTCAAACTGCTTGGGTTAGAACTTCATTAGCGCAACTTGTTCTCTATCTCACATTATGACATGAGTTGTGGTCATTTTGACAGGGCAGGTCAGTAAAACGTAACCTAACCTACTCTAACCTAACTACTTTCAAAAGTCCAAGGCCATCTTAATGCTCAGACAACCACATCTAATTTCTCCCTCGAAACGAACTTTTTGCAGAAGTGATAAACTATTCTTGAAGCCAAATTTATCGATGTTCACAAAATGTAAGTCGGGTTCAGCAATGAACTACTACCAAACCAACAAAGCCGTTTAGAATATAAAAGGTACACGCAAAAAACTATAATGAATGGTATAAATAAATGGTATTGAATTTATGGTGGTCGTAAATCAGGTGAATGAGGCTGACGTTACGCCTTCGTGGGGGTGGTCAAGGCTGGACAATGGTCAACAGAGGACAAAAGCTTGTGTCTCACAATAGGAGAAATCACTGTGTAATTGGTCAGTGTAGAGCTGTCATGGGTTTCCTCGGACTTTGTACTTATATTACGTATGTCTCAATAATACCGTCAAGCCTGAAGGCCTATTCTCACTTCCCACCACCAAATGCCACAACATAATATGACAATCATTATATAGGCTAATAAACTGGTGGGCAAAAACACAAGAGGAAGGCTGTTCTCTGGTTTTCCATTTCCACTTTGAAGGGAAATGGCTTAAAAAGGTAAGAAAATCCTAAATGTGTGAACGCATGAACACGTAGCGAACGTAAGAATGAGCATTGAAATATGCAAGAAGTTAAATCCCGTTAGTCAGCTTCTATTCCCACGACCGCAAAATACAGGTAAGCACGTTAAGTACGCCAACATTATATAAGTTTGTGCGAGCATTTAGCGGCTTCTTGTTCGTGAGACGAAATTGAAATAAATTAGCACTCCCTCGTGATTGATGAACAAATTGTGGGTGTGGTTGTGACATGAGAATGATTTGTGAGATGACCCTCACGCGAGCAGAGGTGGACATGCGATGCAAGAGTTAACTTGTTGATTGTCCGGTTCCTTGGAGTGAATTGGACACGACAGTCTAATCTGGACCCGTCTAATACTCTCTAATTGAGCGAAACGGATCAGAGACGGAGGGGGAAGTGACAGTCCCTCCGAGTAATCCGATAAAACCGCAACTTTTTCTTGGCGATATCAATCAACCGATGGCCATTCTTTCCGACGTCCCACGTCATAATCCATCCAGAATCAAAGTCAGTAATAATAACGCACAAGCTGTATTTGTACAACAGAACCAATCAAAAGCCACCCCACGTATAGCTTTACTCAATTTTTAATTCTCAATCTT
>JAQIWQ010000374.1:0-17780 GCA_034695825.1 Folsomia inoculata | reverse complement strand
AAAAAAATCGCTAGCCGGTGTCCTGTCCAAGTCCAGCAAAAAGTAAATGACGGAACTCCAGCAATTCTACTCCTGCCTTCCTCACAGTTTCCTTCTCACTGCCACTGCTTGACTGCTTCATTCAAGTTTGCTCCTGGCCTTTGCCTGCCGGCTTCTTGAGTTGCACTCACTCTCAAACGTTAAATGTTCGTTCTGCTTTGCACTATTTTTGGCTCCAGTTTTTACCGTCTGTCAGTCAACATTCAACAAGTAAAAATAAATACCTTCTCCTAAAATTATTACGGAGCGGAAAAAGAAAGACGAGACCATTCACAGAGTTTTGAGCAACCGGCTTCAGCGGGACTTTATATCGAAACAATAATCCCTAGAATAGTTCGTTTTACAATTAAAATTAAATATTTAGTGAAATTAATTATTTGTGTTTATCTCTTCTACCCGTGTGTGTCATTGACTGGTTGAACCATTTCTTCAGGTAAAGTCTAGTTGAAGAATACTGTCTAATGTTTCTAAACATATATTTGTCTTGTACTTAAGATACTATTTATTTGCCATATTTACGGTGACAGTTTTATGAATCCATCCATCCATGAGTATTTTGCTATGTTTTGTTTTTAGCTGATTGAATCGTGTTGAAGAGATGCCTAAACGAACTGCCTTAAGTCCTGAGGAGTCGCCAAAAAAGGTGACGAGACGGACGCCGTTGAAATCTCCAGCAAAGAGGGATGCATCCCTTTCTCCTCCACCATTAGCTTCCACTACAACGGCTACTGACGCAGATTTAATGAACATTAGCGATGAAGAGTTGGACGTTCCTTCATTGTTACCTGTAATGGAAAAGAAGAGTAGACACCAAATTCCAATTCTGACATCATTGCAGGAATTGAGAGAACTTCGGGAAAGATTCTTTGTGAGTGATTTACTTTATTATTCAACAGGCAATTGATTATACCACAAGCAAGTAATAAAATGGCATTTCTTGTAGGAAAAATTCATTGCTGATATGACGAGTGAGGAGGATGAGAATATTGATGTGGATATATATCGGGACCTTGTTGATGAAATATCTGAAGAGTTTGTTCAGCATATAACTCGCAAATGGCTTTTAAAGGACCAGTAATTTAATATTTTGTAACTTATGTGTGGTAGGGATCCGGCAGAACAGCGTTATTTCGTCGATCAGCATATGAGGGATTTTGTGGTTGAAAAGATGGCGAGTAGACGAGATAGATGGGATAGGTTCCTGGAACTTGCTATTGCACTTGCTCGAAATCAAATTTGTTCGGCGTCTCTACCGATAGCCCTAATCTCGGACTTTATGGAAGTTAGCAGTTTGCAACAATGTGAAGGAATTTTTGAGTTTGTAGAGCAGAGGTTGAATGTATGGAAAGATCCATTTTTTCTTAACTCTGGAAAAAATGCTGTACTGAGGATGTGCAATGGTAGGCCGTTGTAATATAATATTGTGTTTTATTTATAATGTTTAAAACTTTAAATGGTTTGCAGATCTTTTGCGAAGATTGTCCCGAGCTCAAAATACAATTTTTTGTGGGCGCATTCTGCTCTTTTTGTCAAATTACTTCCCGTTTTCGGAAAGGTCTGGGCTGAATATCATGTCAGAATTTAACTCGGAAAACATTACTTCGTATAAGAGTGGAGACGGATCTGACGATCCTGAAGATAAAATGCAAACTGTAGAAGGACATGATGATAAACTGTTTGAAGGGTTGGATATTGTTATCCCTGGATTGGACAAAATTGTATTCATGTCCCAAGAAGAGAAGAAAATGAAGGTCAAAGTTGACTACAATTTGTATGTGAAGTTTTGGTCCTTGCAAGATTTTTTTCGCAATCCCACACAATGCTACAACAAAGTTTCGTGGAAGTCGTTTACATTGGTATAGCACAAAATTATTTAAAAAATGATTTGGAAGATCAGCAATTCATTTTTAATTTAATTTAATTTTATATTTCAGTACATACAAGACGTGCTGGGAGCCTTTACGTCATATAAAATTGAAGGCCCGAGTCAGCAACAACAAAAATTAAAATCCCAAAACAATGAAGCCATTCAAGATGTACGCAGCCACTCTTCCATTAATGTTGTTCCCAAGTTGGGCGACGATGACTTGTATTTTCCAAAGTATCTGACGAACAGAAGATTGTTAGAACTTCAAATGGGGGATCCCAACTTTAGGAGATATTTCATGGTTCAACTTTTGATAGTTCTTCAATACCTAACGACATCTGTCAAGTTCAAAAGGTAAGACTTTGATAATGCGTTCGTAAATTTGAATGTTTTTATTACGATCCATTATAAGAACATTCCAAATACTCTAGTGAGAACCAAACACTCAGTGATGATCAACTGGACTTTGTCAAAAAGACGACTGAGCGAATATTCAATTTGTTAAATGATGTCAAACCAAATGGTACAGAGTTTGTAAACGCTGTTCAGCACATTCTGAAGGTTTGTTGACAATCGTCCATCTCATAAAAGTCAAGTTTTTCTACTTTTCAAATTAAATAACTTTGTGTTACTTCAACCATTTTAAGAGAGAAGACTTGTGGAGCAAATGGAAAAATGATGGTTGTCAGCCATTCAAAAAACCCACTGCAAATATTCCAATTGAACCAGATTCTGGAGACAACAAAAAAGGGGATGATTCTATTTCAGATTCTGAAGATAAATCAGATCAATCAGATGAACCTTCTACATCCAATAAAAAACGACAATTGGGCGACATTTTGGAAGAAGCCGAAAGAAACAACAGATTTCTCCTTGGAAAGTATGTGAATACCATTTTTATATTGGGGACAAGATTGCGACCTACATGATTTGTCACATTTGTTATGAAAATTTCAGCCCTGAATTGACAAGATTGTGGAACATTTGCGGGGATAATTTGGAAGCCTGTCGATTAGAAACTCGGGACTTTTTACCAAGCATTGATACTTTCTTTGTCGACGCATTTAAAGAATTAGACCCGGAACCTACTCCACCAAACATAGTGACTGGCCAACCCAAGAAAGAAGTCAAAATTAAAAAGTACGCAATTATTAAAATAGATTAATGTATGACTCTATGAAGTCGTTTCGTTAACTTCCGTAGGAATCTGAGCAATCCTAATTTTGGATGGAGAGCTTTGAGACTTCTGGCTAGGAACAGTCCGTTCTTCTTCCAGCTTGCACCTTCTCCTCCCATCCAACCCCTTCAAAATTATTTGGAATTCATCTTAAAAAAGATCGCAGCTGAGATGGAACTTCCCAGAGAGGAATCTGTGAGTACCAGTACCAAGCGTCTTGCACGACATTATTTTTTAATGTGTTCATGAATTGAAACTCTCTTGGTCATTATAGCAAGAGGACAACAAGCTTGAAAACTGTTCTAAAGCTGGAGCAGTTTCTGCAGAAAACGCGAATGATATTCCCGATGGAGATCAGGTGATGGAAGGCGATGCGGATGATAATGACGAGCTGTTGAAACCTGATAATGTGAACCCAGAGCAAATTGAAGAAGAAGAAGAAGGTGAAGTTGACGAAAAAGTCCGGAATTTAACAGAAGATGAACAAAATGCCATTGGTAGATTAATCGGAGATGCATGGAAAAAATTGGCACTGAAGCTGCAGTTTAAAAAGGATGAGGTATTAAAAACAACATTTACTCCCCTCACCCCTGTCTGTCTGACCCTAGTTTAGAAAAAACATGTATTAAAAAACTTTCAACTCTTTTTAGATTGAGTTTTTCGAATCTGAAAAAGGAAAGGATGCCGGTTCATGGATGCTAAGAATTTGGACAGAACAGGAGAAAGATGACGCAACTGCTGCCGATCTTCTTTATCAATTAGAAGGACTAAAACTTCGAGAATTAGTTAGAGAAGTTTTCCCCTAGCCCAGTTAAAAGATCATTTAATTTTTATTACTTCTATTAAACTGATTACATATGTTATTAATTACCACATTATTCTTACCTTAAATATTTCAAATAAATACATGTTGTACTCGAAAGTTGGCATATAAATAATCGAGTTAAAAATCTCCTCAATCAACAAACCATAAATATGTTTTTCTAATGTCTAGCAGTATCATCAACGTAGTGGTGAGACAACTAGGCAAAAACACCGCCAAGAAACTGCACCAAAGTTGCTAAAATACTATCCAGAAAATCAACGATTTGCAAACTTCCCTAATTCAACCATTTTTGTCGTAACTTGATTTCTAAATTTTGTAATGGAGGAGGGTGAGAGTGGGGGTAATGGGTTAGGGATGGAGAACAGTGCAGAATTTCTTGCTTTGCGACCCCACTGCATGGAAATTGTAAGAGAACCCAGAATACAAAATCTCCAAAGTTTTGAAAAGGCCTTCACACAGATTGACCGTCCTTCACCACATCTTGCACCATATGTACTCTTCCCTTTCGCCCTTGCCCTTAAACGATACTCTACCTTCAGGTGAATTGCATTCATCATACCTGTCATTCATAAGTTGGTAGTTGCTTTTTACTAAATGAATTATTATTTCTTGTGATTTGTTGTAGGGACAAAGTAAAAACAAAATTGTTGCTCGTGCTGTGCGATGTGTTTCAAAAGTTTCCTGTTACACCATGGCAAATGTTTATTGAAATGTATCAGCGATTACATGTGACGCTCTGCTCGACAGAGGACCCTACAAAAGGTGAGTCGATTTTGATTAGTGATAGTGCTAGTGCCACTAGTCTAGTGAGTGGGTTGGGCTGAAAAATCAATGATGGATTGATGGGGGACAGAAGTCCCTCAAATTGTATTATTTATTGTTTGTTTTTATTTCTTCTAATAGTGAACGCTAACCTGCCTGAGGAGCAGTTTGAGGCAGCTGTAGCTTGCATTGGGCTTCTGTGCGGAAAGAGTCTTTCTATCCATTTCGAAAAGTTATTTAGTGATGACAAGATTCACATTGTGGCTCATTCTTTGGTTGTGATGCTGCAAATTTGTGAATCGGATGTTAGAAAGGTTATCAGGTAAGTTGAGTCTGAGTGCTTTTTATTGAGATAAGAGATTAATATTGTTGTATTTTATATTTGTAGACTGAGAGCATTGGACACTATTCATTTATACGTTTCCAAGTGCAGGAAAAAAGAAAAGGAATCTGCAAAACTGTTTCGTTTCCTGCCTGGAATCATTTCAAGTGTTCGCAAGATTGTGGATGTTCGAGTGGGACGAATACAACTGGAAGTTTTTATGGTGAAGTGAATATTAGATGTGAAGGAAATCTTCGTTTGTGAAAATAGTGATTTTTAAAAATTTGCAATTATGGTACATATAGGTAGGAATGGAACTGCTTCAAGATGCGATAATTGTGACAACGGCATATGAGGATGAAGTTTCTTTGAAGCAGCCGGATGAATATATAGCCGCTGTTTTGTCGCAAATCAGTAAAGACGTGCTACAGAGTGAAGTTCCTAGCTTTCGTACATGTCTCATGGAAGTAACTAATAAATTGCTTGTAGGAATTGGGTAAATGATCTTTCAATTTTCTTTTTTATAATATTAGTACAGAATATGTTTTTAATTCAATTGGGGAAATTATTAGAGAAACTATGCCCGATTGTCGGAAAGTTTTGCTGAATAATCTCATGGTTTTGAAAACTCTGATCAATCCTGATGAAGCCGCCGTGATATCGAATGTCCTAGCTGAAAATGTGAAGTACATTACCATTCGATTTGATGAACTACTTGAAATGATGAAAACAGCATTGATGCAACAAGATGCAAAAAATGACAGTGACTGTTTGACAACGTTGGCGAAATTATCTACGTATTTGACTTTAGTTCAATTGAACTATTTTGAGTTGAAGGAGTTTTTAGACGTATTATTTTCTGTAATGTGTAATGAAATTGTGAACGGACTTCGCTCGGTTCAAGATTGTGGTATAGTAGACAATCCTGCTCTAAATATGTGCTCAAAAATATGCCAAAGTCTGGTTTCAAAACACTTTCAAGACATCTTTGAGATTTGTGAGGACAAATTGACAAGTTTTGATGGAAATTTGCACAGTAACTTTTTGGGATGTGTGAAATTTATGAATGAAATTCTTTGCTGCCAACTATTAACGAGGTGTCAGTTCACTACATTCGAAGTATTGCAACTTTCTGAACACTACATAGAACTTGTTGATAGGCAATCAACGGAAGTTGTGTTAAGCATTTTAGAAACCGAAGCACCTAAACTTCAATCGTTATTGGATGTTCAAAAAGCTGTACTTCTTGATGGGTTAGGACTGATGGCAAGGATTTATCCAATTGAACTAATTCCAGTTGTGTTATACCATATAATCGAATGTGCAGGACTACAATACTCTTCAATAGTTTCTGAAACTGCTCAACAAACTTTGAAATCTCTGGCGAAACCAAAATCAGTGTCAGAATTTCTATCGGAACATTTATCCAGTGTAATGTGTGATTTGCATGTACGAATTCTTAATTTATCTCTTCATCCAAACTGCCCTAATGCGCTGATATTTCTTGCAAACTATTTTGATTTCTCTCAGTCTGTAATGGTTAATTTGGTCGATTCGGTTTTATCACGGTCGTGTGATCCATTCAGTGGAGGGCATTTGCAATACTTGTATGCGAAAGTATTTTACGCCTTTCTCGTCTCTTTGTGGTCACATCGAACGAAGCAGGAACAGTGTACAGATCCCGAAACATCAATCTCATTTCTGTCCCACAAGAAAGCAAGAAAAAAATCGTTTTTGGAATTTTTGAATGACCATCAGCACTCACTTAATCTTTCTTCGGCACCTGTACAAAAATCGGATATTCCAATTGAAGGAGTCATCCCTGATATAACGGATTCCATACATTTGGAGACCCCTGCAACCGAGGAGAACAACGACTGCGATCGTATTGCAGCAATAAATCCTAAATTAAGTGCCGATTTGGATTTAGTCGAGAAAATTTGTCATCGTGTTCTCAACTTTCTACCCAACTCTGACCGTCTTGTGAGATTGCTTGCAATGGATTGTCTTATAAAAGGGATTATTGTTTTGAAAGTAGATGAAGATACATTATTGCCATTGGCCCATAAAACGTGGCAAAATCTTGTACCTCGGTGAGTATGTATGTAGTAATTATGATTTAATGGCACGTAAAAATGAGTTATAGATTTTATGTTGGGTTTTATTAGGGTAATGGAAAAAGATTTCTTGGTTGTGAGGAAGTCTTTTGAATTATTGTTATGCCTTTGCTCTACTTGTGGGACATTTTTAAAGAAACGGACAATGGATGAAATTTTTCCAAAATTATCAACACTGTTGTTCAGCCTGGCAATGGAAAGCGAGCAGGTGACAAATGCTAACCGTAAGGTTTACACTTACAGCCAGGCGTACAAGTTGCAACTCACCGTTTTACAAGTATGATAAGAATTAATTATCTATGTTCATCTGTTGTCTTGTCGGGGATAATTAACAACTGTTCATCAGGGTTTGTCGGAAATCTGCCAATCCATCGATATCCAGGAGGAGGAATTACATAAAGTACTTGATGGGTGCATTCTTTATTTAAAACCACAGCAGCATAAAAATTTACAGGTATGTTCATTTAATATATACTCATCACTATTGGGATATACAACATAGGTAAATATTTTCGGCTCATATGCAGGCTGCAGCTCGTCAATTGATAGAATCGCTCGGTTCTGAAAACTCAACAACAAAGTATCGAAGCATTTGGATGAGACTGATTGCGCTTGGACTTCGTAATCCTCCACAAACTGCTCCGCATCCTTCGTTCACACCGATTCCCCGCGGATTGATACCTAGATAATCCTTCACCAGGCGTGAATTCTCTAACTTCTGTGATACTAGAAACTTGCAATTAGTCTTCTACAGAATACATGTATAACTTGTGAAGGAAACTTGAAATGATAATGAAGCAGTACGTTTATTGATGCTTGTTCATTTATCCATGTTTTTTTTATTTCGGCAGTCAAACAACCCGTGTCAAAACATTATTTTTTAGCTAGTCACTGTCATTAAGATATCTGGTGACTATTTAGCATTTATGATAATAATTATTCTTAGGTAATCTTAATGAGTAGATAGACCAGGATGATCTCCAGAATATTATTATTCTACTTTTCCTTTGGATTTGCCAGCGGATGATTTTCTCAGGTACGCTTTGAAGAAGAATCGAGCAAACAGAATAAAATAGGAGGAGTACATTATTAAACTCAATTGAATGTTTTGGTCGCTAACATCGCAAGCCTGAAATTTGTATAAACTAACTGAACGTTTTTCGTTTGACTAGTGCGTAAAAACAATTACCTCGCCTTTCGCTTTTGCGAAATATGCATGAACATTCACAGTGACGCCTACAATCATCTGAACAAGTTGAAGGCTTGTAATGGCAATGGCAATAGGCTTGGGAATCCACACTCGCAAAGCACGTAGAAAGTAATAAGAATACATGAAAGCTAAAAGGAAAACAATTTAATATTTTAGAGTGGTACTAATTCTAAACACTTTAAGATTACAACACATCTTACAGTGAATCACAAAGTTGGAGGTGACATACCACCTTGCTGGAGCTATTGATGAATTAACCAATTTCATTAGAACCGAACTAATAGTTGAGACATTATGAGATCATAATTATTGTGTCATACCGATGAATTCGCTGTAGCTGTACCAAGAATATAAAAGGACGGTAATATGATGGTACCAATGAAGAAATATAAGAGGTTGTTTTCGAAGAACTATAAAAACGGTGTCTGAAATACCCAAGTTATTAGCATCATTCGATTAGACCGAGACATTGCAGTGTCAAAGAATGCAAGAAATTACCTCCCAATTCTAGGGCTTTTGAAGTGACAAAAAGAAAAGTCCACAACTGCCACGCTTGGTTTTGTCCCCAACTAAAATCAATTAGTTAGAAAATAAAAGTCATTCACTCAATCAAATGGTGCATCCTGTTGCATAAAATGATCATGTTAATTTTATCAACCTTGGATAGCAGACGGAATGATGGAAGCCATTTGGTCGATTTAAAATGAAAAGTAATTCTGGAACACTTCTGAAAGCTCCAAAAATGGAAAATGCTGCCAAAGCCATGTTCCATACAATGAGTGGCTTCTTTAGTTCAAATCTTGGTCTGTCCTGTGAAATAGCATATTCAGTGAACTGTAAGCCCGCATTCATGCAATTATTGCTTAAACTGTTGTAACCTTCATGTACTGCTGACCAAGAAAAATAAAGAGTAGGTAGGCCCCAACATAATAGAAACTAATTGTCCAGTTTTCCTCCATCCATTCTTTCGATTCGAATTTATTAAAGTCTCTCTCGAATTTAAGCATATTTGTGTAATTTGGCATTGCAATCATATCTTTGGGATCCAGATGAAATGATGGAATCATCCTTTCTCCACCAAGTCCAAGACTTTGATGAGCCGCGCCTTCCATTTTCAGGTCGTTAAATGACTATGTTGAGCAAGTTTGCAACTATTGACTATTCAACGTCAAGGTTGAGGTTTGAGAGGGTGGCGTGGTCAGTTTGTGCAGTATCTTATGATGGAAATTCCTTAATCAACCTCAAGAGTTGCACAGACACCTGCGGAAAACCCTACTGTAATCAAATATTTATGTCATTTGCTCACTCCATGTCTAACAGCACTTTCATTATCATTGTTGAAGATAAGTTAACGTGTGTGCAGGTTTAGTTGTAAAATCCATCTCGAACATAGAAAATGTGTAAGTTAAACGCTGTACTGATAAGGTCATCAGCACTTCTATGCAAGTAATCAGTATGTCACTTTGAATGAATGTGACAAAGTATAGTCCTTTTGTATAACATGTCATTATTAATGACTCATTAATAGTATTTGTAGGTATGAATGCATAAAAATCACGATAATTATTAGCAGTCAGCAAATTTCTAGAGGCAAGTTGAGACCTTGATGTTGTACTTAACCAGTTAGCCAGTAGTACATCGGCAATCTCGGTATTGTGCATACTTAATGAATTGAGTTGATCGAAAACTTGTCACACCGGATTTTAATAGAAAAGGAAAGTATCCTTGTGATATAATGTGGTGAAGGTCAGATGGAATTTCCAATACTTTAAAAGAAAAAAGCTGATATTATGCAATGCAATGTTTGAAAATCACAGTACATAAATTTCTCAGTTACGGACATTAAGAGAAAATAATTTTTAACACGTGCGTTACTTTATGCTGCACATCTCTTACTACTAACGTTAAGATGTTTATTACAATCAATATATTTATTAATGTTTTACCTTTATCCTGACACTGTCTTGGGAATGATGGCTAACTGCTTGTTATAAACCTTAACCACCACCACCACGAAGTACTTATCTTTGCGTCCAACAACGAACTGAACAATCACTCACACTTGTGAGAAAACTAGTTTGGTTTATTGGAGAGATTTAACCACTCTCCATTAACCAAATATTAACACTATAGGAGGACATGAGATGATAAGGTTAGATATTCATCGGCATTCACAACATGGCATGGGATAACTGAATGAATGGAGAAGGCTGGACTAGAAGAACTGCGGGATTGGATCTGGAATGTGATCAGTAGAAATTATTTATTTAACCGGCAACACAACCCATAAACAGTTCTGAAACTTTGTTGTACTACTGGTACCACCACAACCAAACCACCCACACCACGAGATTGCAGAATTCGTGATCGTGAACTTTGGAGCTGGTCCGAATGAACGAATGACCAACCGAACCAAACCTACCTTCGTCTCTCGATGGGCTAACCCTCTTTGACAATGAAAGTGCATGAAATACTACATGTTTGTGTATGCTGAGCTAAGCAGTATAAAATATATAGGGTAAGGCGTATAATATGTAGAGAAGTAGAGGGGTTGCTTGTATAAGTTGTTAGGCATGTGAAATTGCAGAGAAAATATAAAGATCTCACCATACAGGCGAGAACCGGTCGTCCAATAGAGATGAATCTGCAAATGCTTTTAAGAACTCGGTAAAAAGCAAACCCTTTCATCCTATCCTATGAATGACTATGAAAGTGATGATCAGATCATTCATTGTGATAGTTAGATTGAACATTACCTATATATGTAATGCAATATACGTAAGGTCCGGTTCAATCCAACACGCTGTAGTCAGGTAGTAATAGCGTCCCCAACGCCACATTGCATTTAAAAAGGAAGTGAAGATATGAATTGGAAATTACCAAGCCTAACTATTCGGCAAGTTTTTTATATTCAACATTCAACCTCTCGCTTTGCTTTATGTATAAAGCTTAAGCAAATTATTTGTAGTTCATCTTCTCGTTAAATTTGTCCTGCCTTGCCTTCAATTTAAATAATTTAATATAAAGAAATAATGCATGCGATTCAAAGTATCGTAAGGTTTCTCGTTTTTGAACTCCAGCTTTTTTTTATTGCATGTGGGAAGATATGGCCTGACATCAGGGTCTTGACCATGAATGAACATTTGGATGTTATATTTACTTGTGCTATTTTTCTTGTCTGAAATTGGTACACAGTAAGAGCAGGAATGATGACCAGGTGGGAGGGGATGTCAGGGGTCAGATATTCCGAAATGATGGATCAGATGTAGAGATAATGTCGTGTTTCCTCACACGCTTGATAACATACAATGTATGTAATCCATGTAGTTCTATAATGCGCTCGATTGAGTATTAAATAGTAAAACGATCCCTTTATGCATACAAAAGCTCATTTCTGGGCATGACGTTACCATTTTTTGTAGGAATACCTTCAAAATTTACATTTTATGGTCCGAATTACATGTGCATCATCCGAATACAACATAATTTTCCTTGTTCCTCCTTTATACCTGAAATTTGAATTGCTAGAATTAAAATAAAATTATTAAGGTTATGGGAGTAAAATATTGAAGTTATTTTTGCAAGGTGCATTAATAGTAAATATCACCGGAAGACCATGTATATAATACCAAGATATATAACACATATACAACATGCAATAGCAATCATAATCATCATCTTTATGAGACTCGGGACTGGTTACACGCAAAAATATTCAATATGCACGAAAGGATAGGATCGATTGTCGTAACAATAATTTCTTGTTTGGTATAAAGCAAAAGCACTACTAAAATAAAATTATCCAGTTCACTCATTCGTGCAGCGGATATAATTTTATTTTATTTCCATTACCTTTGCGCTAATCATGCATGGCATTCATGCAAAAAACATTTTGTTTCTGTCGTGAACACTACCCTTCTATAGGGTTTAATCAGTACATTATTATCTATAATTCATGTTTTATTTTACTGATTTTATTACTGTAGGAAAATTGGAGTGCATTCCCAGGATCTAATATTGATTGCGTGAATTTATTATTCCACTTGCTTACGTATGCGCTCTCGGGTTTTTTTGTGTATTAGAATACACTTTTAAAACCATCTAGTCCCTTGAAATTGAATAACTTTTTTGAAACAGAAAGATAAATCTCGATCAGTAATAAGTGGGGTTTTCGGATTGTCAGTGATTGCAATGTTTCAAACTGTATGAACGGCATAAATCAAAGGTGAAGGACGTGTTGCAACATATAAAATTAACAATGAAACCGTCCCACTGTGTACAACAATTTTAATGGAACGAAATGTGCATCTCTGTACGAAAGCTTTTATAATCTTTTGTTTTGTAGTGCTGTCGCCTTAAGACATCCACGGATCTCATATTACTGTCCTATTGCCTGTTAAGCCCATTCGTTATTATAAAAAGCAACATATATAATGCAATCGACCTAGTGGCTACATTTTTGGCACAGAAATTGCGAAATTAATTAGTATGTCGGTTTGTTACATTGTACGGTGGTTATAGGTATTGATGATCTTTTCACAATCAGTGTGAAGAAGAACTTAGCCAAAAGCATGCCAATTAGATGAATATGTATACTCTTTTAAAGTTATTATTCTTCTGTCATTCTTCATTCTTCTGTGATTGAAAATGTCTCGGACTTTGTACCACAGTGGGTCGTGTTGATGTTTACCTTATCAAATACGAAACGTCATCATAATCATCCGCCTTGATATCTAAACTCTATATTTACCCAAATAAAGAGTTGCTTATCTTTTTCATAGAAGTTGTAGAACGTCCCTCAGACTCGACATCAATTATGTCAATGCCATGAATGAATGATCCCATCTCCCAGTCAAAAGTTTATGAATGAGAATGAATGCTTCTTTTTGTCCTAATATTTAGCGTATATACGTAACATATCCCATATCAAACTGACAGTGTCCTGTCCACAACTTTTGCAATTTTGTACCCCAGTTCATGACATCCATGGAATGGGGTGAGTGTGGTCTGTTCATGGTCTGTCGTAATCTTTACAGTGAATTATTAAAATTCAGTGTATAATCAATAATATTGCTGCCTCAGCGATTGGTTAAGAATATACTAGAAATATTGTCAATTCATATCTACATACTTCTGATTTCTGATTAGTCCTATAAACTATGCATAATAATAATATTTTGATTCAATAATTATTAGTCTAATATTATTCGATAATTATAATATAAGTGATAAAATCAGTCAATCAGTGCTTAAGTTTACGACTTTTTTTCATCCTACTAAAGCCGTATAATGATGTTACTAAACTGTATGAGGACTACCTTTTTTCGAACATATTGATTGATGCAAATAATTGTGCTTCGGTATTATATATGAATACAACAATAAAATATACTTAATGCGAGGGTATGCAATCTCCGTATTATATTAATTACAGTATTGCATATACCTATTATATGTCCTTATTGCTAACGGCTCTGTGATTGTTAGATTCTGTTACCACACCCCATTAAGGATGCATCCCTTACGGGAGACCATGTTTTCCTGTGTTTGCATGACTGAGGGTTGGGAAGCTATGACAAGAGTCGTGTACTTTTTTCGATCATTTATTAATTGGGTACTTGAGCACGTTTTAAAGACAGTTGGTTTCGTTTTGCGGGCATTGAAATTATTTATTTCGAATATTTATTTCCGAATTAAAATACATGTAGATTTTCTTCGCATTAAAATTATCGAATTCGATATTACGAATTGAACGATTTGAATTTGGTAAAATGGAAAATCTTAATATGGTTGTAATGCTGAATAAAATTTCTTATTTACAAAATAGGATAGACAACAAATCAAGTACAATTGTCATCAACAGCGCCTTTTCAACCAGAATGGAGCAGGAAGTGCATACTCGGATGGAATAATCTCATTCGATGGAAAGGGAAGCTCTGAAACATTCAGTTTAGCTCGCTTTGCAGGGACCCACGTTTTAAGGTCTGTTCGAAGACAAGGAAAGTCCACGAACCGATTTTTTAGGGGGTTATGAATATAAGCTGCGGTACGTTGTTTTTCTGATGTACAATTTGGATTCATGTTTTCTTTCTCGCAAGACTTTTTCGGTTTCAGCCATTTGGAAAGGTCATTCGTACAATCTTCATTTTGCCAGCAAACAATTTTTGACTTATCGATTTCTGAGGAGGAATTTAAATCCTTTTCCGGTGTATCCAAAGAGCCCTTCATAACATAATGTTGTAATCGTACATACACAGTGCAGTAAAATTAACAGGAATGTTGCTGTTTCATCCCAGGACTTACCTTTCGCTTGTTAGAGTTAGATCCTTCAATGGATACAATTTCAAAATCGTCGGTTTCAGATGTTTGCAACTTCACTCCAGATAGCCATTGTTCAATGTCACACATTTCTATGCCGTAACCCAATGTCATCTGGATAGGCTGTGAAACATTAAACGGTTTAATATTTAATTTAAGCATGGGTTAGTAAACGAAACCAGACTGACCGCATATTCGAATACTATAAATTATTCTACCTCTGTATTAGGTTTCGTCGTGCAAGGCAATTTCGGTTGTCTCAAACAATTAATCACGGAACTGGATTCAATTCCCACAGGCTTGTGGCTCATGAATTCTTGTCCACTCTTACCATCCTGATATTCTACAAATCTGCAATAGTCATCCCTAATACAGTTACAACACAAGATTCGCACCAGCAAGTTCTATTTACAATTTACTGTACTTACCTTGGGGGAAGAGACGCAGATGTCCCGACATCAAATAGACCCTTCAAGCCTTTTGAAGAGACACTTCCCCATTTAAGGATGTCTTCTTCTAACGCAGAATTATTCACCTTGATCTCAACTGGAGGTGGTACAGAGTTGCAGGTTCTGAGTTTCATAAATTGAATGCTATTAATCGCCACATTATTTCCACTTCAAATATAAGCTAGCTCACGTTGATACGCTTGGAATATGCAGATTGAGAAGCTGGGTATGATCAAATGAATCCAAATTCGAAAGTGTGCTTTGCAGGCTCCCCAGTGCTAAATAAGTTGATTGAATTTCATCCTGTGAATCAGAATCATTGAGCGATTAACAAAATACGTTTGTACGCACATTCATCATTTTATATCTTTCTCTTACGTGCAAACAACAAATTTGCTTGTGACAAATGATGTCAATTTGCCTGGTCAACTCGCGCTTTCGGTGGCCAATAAGTTGTACAATAGACTCAACGGCTTGGTTCACTTCACCTTTGGCCTAATACAATAAACCATCGTATAAATAATCTTTTCGATTGCTTTTTTCAGTGACATGATTAATTCAGCCAATCATTGCACATATATTTTTAATACCTTTGCCGAATTTCCTTCGACTTGTAGTAACGCACCTCGAAGATCACCCAAAACTTTCTGAGCGCATTGTATTTTGTTCCTGAGGTCAGCCTCAACATTGCCCTTCAGCGCTAGACGATTGTCTACCATTTTGACTGTAGGAACCTGAAATTGTCTTCCTGTGAAAATGAAAATGCGTATTAATAAAGAGTTGATCAACTTTATCATGTATTACAATGACAAATGAGACAGAAGTGAATAAATTGGAAAGTTATAACCTATGCCTCATCGCACACTTTGAAATAAAATCAGTTCTCAATATTGACCCTAGTATAATTTAGGCCATCAAGCAATGGAGATTCAGAATGAACAATCAATCATATAAATAGCTGAACTAGGCATAGTCATAAAATTCTTATTTCTATTCTCCATGCTCTCTATGTGTCAATCCAATCATAAACACAGCCATCAAACACTACACACTACGTTATTATTACTCATACAAGTCCTAGGTTAATTCATATTTAACATTATTGCCAGTTTGGCATTTAGTTCGGGTTACTTCTATATGAAATGATCCGAGGACTCTTAAAGGCCCTTCATCGACTTTATCTACCTTGTGTTTCTTCTCTTTATGAAAATCTAGGGATGCGAAATTAGTATTTCACAGGATTTTAAATAAAGTTGCAAATAAGGTATACACAAACTGATCAAATAGTCTACAAGAATTTCTTGCCTTGCTTAAACCACTACCCTCTTTATAATTAATTTGACGTGGTTAAAATACTACTACCTTATATTAATCAAACCCGTCTTTGTATTACCTGAATTGGTTTAGTGGACCGATCTTCTGCCTACTAACTACTGTACTGATGTGAAAGTTATAGATAATAGAGAGCTCGACGTATGAAAGGTTAATTGGATATTGGATGGCAACAAACAGTCCCGTTTCACTCTTAGTGACCAGAACATTAACAGCCCACAATTAATTTGACCTACCTTGCCCTCAACTCACTCAACTAACGCACGTACGCACACCGATAGACTGGGAACAAATGAAACCAACCGCGGTATTTCGCTTATCTGAGATCAACCAACTGGAGCAGATAAGACAACAATAGGCCTGTACTTTTGATACACTTTAAAATAATTCAATTTATTAAGAGAACTAAAAAGAGATATGTCGAGAATCGAGATGGCTATACATTGTTCGATGGGTTGGGCGAATGTGCTGTGACGCTGCGAGTGATCATCATTCGATTCATACGAGCAAATGCTTACATTGGCCAATTCCACTTTCCACTTTAAGAGCAAGGAAAGGTTATATGCAACGCGACGTCATTTTTGTCCCTACATTTATTTATTAAACAACTGTAGTATTTACAATCGTCATTTAATTTTATATTGACATTTGTATTGTAATAGCACCCACATTTTTTAATATGGTATATAAATTAAATGCATTCGACATTTGAGCATACTGACACTTTGTTGTAACATCTCCGTATTTTGCCTACGGAAGGAAAGGAGAGCACATGGATCTCACTGTCTCTACTAGTTCTGTGTTTTGTACTCTAAACCTTTGCTAGTTAGAAATTGTGTACGTGACTGGGTCTGCAAGCCTCATGGCGTTAGGGTTTAGGCTATAAATGATTGTATTGCACAGTAAATGCATAGTTTGCTGATGACAAACCACTTTAAATACTGCATATTATTGTCAACTGTTGGATGGGTTTTAATTAAAATGCATGACGAATGCCGATCAACTAAACTGGTTGTGGTGTGGAAAATTACATCAGTTGATGCATATTAGGTTAACTTGGAATGGAAATTCCCAGAGTGTTCAATTTTATTATATTAAACAAGTAATATTTAGTTAAACCAATCGGATATTTGAGTTGGTTATCTTTACGAGTTTTTGGCATAAACAGCGTTAATGTGCTTTGCAAGCGTGTATTGTTCTCGACCTCGAAATGTACAGCTTTGTAATCTTTTCGGAAGAATTCAAAATTTACTAATTTACATTTAACTACGGCATACAGGACGCTTTTCGATTCAAAATTTAAAACACCCTCATTTGAATTTTGCGAGTTGGAAAGTTTTTCGGATGCACTTTCGAAATCG
>JAQIWQ010000373.1:0-17782 GCA_034695825.1 Folsomia inoculata | reverse complement strand
CCAGTTTTGAAAAGGAATACAACAGAAGCAACCTGAACAACAAAACAGAAGGGGGACGTTTTAGAGAAAATGATTTGAAAAAGGACGACCCTAATGCCTAAAGGACTTGTTTGCTTAAAGGTTGGGAAAGGATCCATGATACATAAAAGATGAAACCATAAAGACCATAAAAATTTTGATACTTTTCGATTCTTCAAACATTTTTGTCCTAAATGAGTGCATATTGTGCGGAAACAAGATGCATATCGTATGTATACGTGCAGTATGTAGTATGAAGTTGACTGTTTATTTGTTTTGTTCAATTTATTGCATTTGATAAGTGAACAAGATGACCAGGATTATTTTTGTAGGGCATAATTTGCGAGTACGAGTTAATTTCCTATGAGTTGTGCCAACAGGTGAAATTACAATTGCGAATGCATCTCTGCATAATAATCCATCCGGTTGGGTTGGAGAGCAGAGCAGAGAGGACAGATGCAGCCCACACTTGATTGATCACTTTCAATAGGAAACGAGATCATGCCAAAGTAACAAGAAGCAAAGTAAGCAACAAAGTAGTAGTGGATCGCTTTCTTATTTTTCAGACCAACAGGATGGACATCACTCAAACAACAATGCAAGCAAATCCAATCCAACAGTTATGCAAACCACTTTACATTTGTCATGAATCAATTCATGTCAAGAAGGGTACGTCACGTTCGCCATTTATTGCCAACACTCTAGTCCAGTCCAGCAGATTGCCATTCATGCCAGGACCACGACACGATCCACTCCCGTATTCAGGTCATGATTCCAGACGAGAAAGAATGAGTTTGCTAGTGTCACACGTCACATCACCACACCACCCACATCTGGTCTGTGTTCGATTAATGTAACCAACGCATGACAAATGGGTGTAATAGATTTAGAATCTAATCCATAGAAAAATACAGATTTCTGTAAAACAATCATTGGATTGGACTTGGACAGGTTGAGACATTCAGAACTAACGACCATTAAATACCACTAGCAGGCAGTCGGTAATTGATTCGAATTCAATTTCTCCAAGACCGAATTGGTATACCAGACCAGGCCAGAGCAGACCAAACCAGACCACAAAGGACTCGAGTGAGCATCAACTAAAAGTCCCAGAAGATCCGCTTTTGGTAGATGAAAGTGGTCTAGAAACTGACATTTTCGGGAAGTTTAATGTAATCCCATGAGATTATACTCGTCTGTTGAGTTTTTACCTAGTTGGGCTGCTTCATGGAAAGATGCTCTGTAATTTGATTTTCTTCTACCATGAAAAAAGCTTTCAATCAGTTAAATAAACTGAAGCAATGTTCTTTCAATTAGAATTTACTTTAAAAATCGTTGCAAAACCTGTATGTACGTACGTGGTATGTCAAACTCTGGTCTTGTCGCTCTAGTTCTCGTCGTATTAACCGTGTAAGACATTGGGTTCGATGAGATTCATCAATATTCTGCACGGGAAGCGTAACATTTGCTCCCATTTTGGGGTCCAGCCCAGACTATAGCCAGTCTGCGTGGGAAGGACATTACTTTTCTTGAAATAATACAAAAATAGCCTACACACCCACCACAACCAACCAGGCGGAGAATTATACTGACTAGACTGGTTAAACGTATATGAATTATTGGTGAAGCAATGAAAATGTCAAACCCAGAAAAGCATTGTTAGTCCATAAGATTATTTATTGGTTAATAAAAGAACCACCCACTTTTACAGGACAAGGATCATGTAGGTATGGTGGTGGTCTGGTCGATGTCACAAGATTTGAGATTTTAAATTGTAATTTATCTAAAGGCACTAATTATCTACCGTTTTTTATAATAGAGTCCTAAATGCATTATCAGTTTGTTAGCAAGTTTGTGCCAGATTGGAATCATGTATTGCAAAATAGAGAATATCTTTCATGAATAGCCTGGCCTGGGACTGACTTGAAGGTCTACGAGTGAAGCAAATATTGTGGTAGAAAATTACAAGGACTGCAAACACCTTCTTATTTACGTATTAATTTATGAGTTATGTAAATCTTAAGCAAGTACCCAAGGTGCATTGAACGAAAGAAGACAGGGAGATGATCCCCTGCTGTAGTTTGAAGAATGCGAATTTCATCCTCAATTTCCTCCAAATTGCAATTCATTCGAGTAAAAGTAAATTAGTTTTACTTTACATAATAAGACACGTTTGTAAGCAAATGTTACGGCACAACCCTTCCTAATGTCCTCGATATTTAATTTAAACACCCATCCATGGGACCTAATCTAGGGTTTATGCTAGTGCAGGACAGGACAGTCATCTAAGCAGATACTAGTAAAAAAAACTTTCAAATCCCTGCTATTAAAGAACAAAGAAGATGCCGGTCTTATCACATGACGGAGTTGATCAATATTCAATCAATAATGTTAGATAATGCAGTGTTGTAGTCGATGCAATTACCACTTGTATGTAAGTATATAAAAATGCCGTTCAATCAACTAAAATACAGATGGACAGGTATCTTCTTATCTTCCTTTGTTCTTGTGCGGTTGTTTGTTGTTGTGTAGTGCACTTTCGCACTTGATGCAATTGATGCAAATTATCTATTTGCAAATTTGCACGACTCTGCAATCTCCTTTCCTAGTCAATTAAAATTCGCTCACGTCTCATCACGACATTACTTTGTCAAAGTGATTTCTCTCGACTGCAATTATTTAATTGCTTTCTCATTGTAGAATGTGCATTTGAAGGGATTACGTGACATACCTTCGATAAGCGCGTTGTATAACGAGTGCGGCATCTCGGGCAGGCACGCCACCAAATGAGGATTCTCCTGGTTCCTGCAAATACAAATTAAACGATAGGTAAAGTTTTTGCAAACCATTTATTTGCAGATATACATAGTTAACGGTCAGAATTTTTATGTCTGCAATAAAAACCAAACGACCAACTTTAAGTGAGATGACCACATTCAGTATTTTAGGAATGTTTTCCATTGTTGTTTTTTAAGAGTGACCCAAGAAAACCGGTACCCACCCTAACAATGCATGCTCACTGCATGATAGGACAGACAAGGAAAGGACAGGAGCTGATGGGATTTTGCAAACAACTAATGCTATGCGAATTTTTACCTCGCAAGTACTTCTTTCGAGAACAATAGTGTGACACTCGTCTAACAAGAGAGTACTGACTGACGATGCTTTGATTTTATGCAAAAATACAGGTAAATTTATTCTTCCATGAGATGAGATCAGGTATATGTCTTGGTTTTATGTGTAGAGGAAAACTTACTGGATATTAGGTTGAAGTGTAAATTGCAAAGGGTGAAGATTTTCTGAAACTACAAGGTTACTTGATTTGCAAAGTATATTATTTGCCAGTTGGGAATTTAGTCTGAGTTCTTGGTGTGGGAATGGAAATTCTGCACAACGTTATGTACTTGCGTTAACAAGTTATATAGAGCATAGAAGAATAAGTATGCAAAAAATTGCAGTTATTTCCTTTTATTATTACACTCTTTATCCAGAGACTGACAAGTTTGAACTAAATAAAATGTTGGGTTGAGATATTTAACGGCTTATTCAATTCACCACGTAATTTGATAAATTGCTCTTGGCACTATATGCATTCATACACTGAATGAAGTTAATATGTATGTGGTATAATTTGTGAGTGACGCAATTGAGCAACTGTTGATGAACTTTGACCAAGGCTTTTATTTAAGTGTGATTTATTTATTATGAATATTAATACGGAGAAATGTGCGCTTACTTTTCGTTAATATCAATGCACTCGTTCATTAATGATATGCAAAGTTCAAATGTTTAAACAAAAATGGGATTTCCAAGTAATATTGGCACATTTTTTGGGTTGGTTTAGGTTAATTGTTACCTTGTTATGGTTGAGATTTTCATGAACATGAATTGACAACAAGATCATGGGTGGTTCATCAACTTGTTCAAAACGGAGATATGTTGCTTTTATATTTCTAAGAATTATCGGGGACAATAATGTCCCCATGTCCAAATTGGAACAATCCTCTTTAAGTTTGGGGATAGATACGTGATAAGTTTTGGACGCTACAAATCTATTGTTTAAGGATAGAGATTGTACACTTGAAAATCCTCTAATTTTCATTCCAAGTTTGTAATGAGAATTGATTTCTCGTTTAATAAAATGCAAAACTATTTATGCATACTTTGAATTAGAACCTTCAAATAACAATTGAACCACAACTTTCGAAATAACAGTGGAAAATAATAATGGAAACGCGAACATTATGAATTATGGATGGGTGGTGGTATGGACGCTAATGGCTTTAACAAGTTGTGCGTCAAGTGCATAGCACTACCACTACCAATAGTAAGGAAGGATCAGCTATAGCTAATGAGCTGGAGCTGGATGGCGTGAATGGTGGGGAAGAAGCAAAAATTAATTGCTTTTCTTCAGATAAGTAATTAGGTAGCTACAAGTAAAGTACAACTGGAAGTAGATAGGCAAAAATGAATCTGTAACAGTTTATGTCACACCTGCTCCCTCATTCAATCACTGACTGGACTGACACTATCTACACTGATGTATTTACTACACAGTTAAATGAGATGATGACACATTAATTATCCTTTAATAAAAATAGAAATTCACAACAATGAAAAAGGAAATATCGTTATTGAATGACTGAGTCATCGAGTTCCCATAATGTTTAACAAAGGCTAAAGCAAATACAGACTGTCCCAAAAGCAATCTACTCTACCCCCCTCGGTGGTAAGGGTACCATTTTGCTTAGGGAGGATGACAATAAGTTTATTGGTCAATCCAACATTTAAGTCCCAGTCCCAACACTAAATTTTTACCCGAGAACATATTTTCAAGCCCTTTTTACACGTGATGTGATACTGTAGTAACACTGCCCATGGCCAATAACTAATCATAATCAATCAATGTGCCTTAAGACAATGTCATGTGTGCATGTCACGTACGTCACTCTTCGTCAACAATATGAGGCTCAACACCCAATAACTAGCTAAAGCTAGGGGGCAATTAACGTTTGGTTTGATATTTATGCACAACCAATTGTGAAACGGTTGCATGTTTGGTAGTGGTCTGCTGGTGGTGGTTGATGAGAGAGAGGTATAAATCACTTGATTAATTAGCCAAATCAACTCTCTTCTTATCGAGATTGTGATATCATACGCGTGATGGATGATGGTGGCTGATAAGATGGTAGTAGCACGGTCAACTCCTTATATCAGTTGCATCAATTAATCGCTTATCATCATATCATTCATGAGCCCAATTAGGAAGCAATGTCAATAAATTGATCGTCAACAACAAAAAGACTCTGAAAACGTCCAATAAAATTAGGGTGACTGACTATTTTAAGTGTTTACAGAACACTACACACTTGGATTGCGTAGTTAGACATGATTCTGTGCCCTTTGATGACGACGAGTATATGAGATTGCAAACCACCAAGATCACTTATTTTTTATTAGATGAAAAATCTACACCTGAATTGAACGTGCTTGAAAGTGTTTGATTTTGGATTAGATGCAGCATTGGATGAAATTTATCCATGACGAAAGCCTCGCCATCATTTTTTACCCAAAGACGTACGTACGTATAACGAGTCAAATTCAAGGCAAAGTAGTAAAGGCATTATACTGTTTGCTTCCCTGTCTTTAATCATTTCAGTGCAAAAAATTGTACATAAGGTAACGTGAATGATGGATAATTTAATTATTGACACCAACGAAATGCCCCCGTTTTGTTACGTGACTAATTGCAGAAAAAGTGGAAAATCATTCCATTCTGAGTGGGTTGAGCTGATAATAGAGTTTGGATGAAATAAATTACCTCATCGATGTCAACTGCAGTCAGTCGACTTAATAAGGGTTGATGCATTTGATTATTAGATGTGATTGACTCTTGTGCAACGATCTCATCATTTGCAATGATACGTGACATTCATAAAACCAATTATGGGCGAATCTGAAATAAACTTTGTGAAAGATTCCATCTTAAAAATTTATTAAGAATGGCGATGCATTCCCTTTTGCTAAATTTGACTCCTGTTCTGTTACTCAATTTATTTATTAACCATGCGTTACGCCACAACCAGCCACAGCCAGTTATTTCAAATTACATATAAGAATGGGGATGGAAATTTCGATAAGGAGGGTTAAATAATTTTAGAGTTCAGATAACGCTACTTGGTAGATGATTTTAATAATGATGAGATGAAGATCAGATCAAGGGAGCTTATATAGGTATGTATGTAGCATTGCATGGGCAGTTAAACTACAATATAACCACCCACCTAGTGAGAAATCATAAAATCATTCGACTTTGAAATTTGCAGTGCAAAAATAAGAAATTCTCGCTCTCTCCACTTTTAAACAATTATTATGTATTCAACAGTTATGGATAGTTGTGAAAATGTAATGCATGTCTACCTTTTTAAGTACGAAAAAGCATCCGGGAGGAAGTTGACGGACAATTGAGTGGCTGCGATTGGAGGTGCTATATCGACGGAGGAAGGGTCCACCTGTCCCTGGGACTAGGTATAGCATTCCTCCACCACCTCCCCCACTACCACCACCCCCACCACACCCAGCACTCACATATTTAGAATCTCTAACCATCACTTTAACACATTTCGCAGAAAACAATGGATTTCGGATGTGCAATACTTATTCAGCACTGAAGGCACTCTATAAATCCCATTCTTTACAGAAGTGCTAATTACCACACAACTGTCAGCAAACCTTGTGGTATGTATGGTTGTTTGTGCAGTCAAGTAATGTTGTCTCTCTGAGTTTGCAAATAGGACTGAGAAGCTTTTGCCAATCATGTTAAGCAACTACGTTGATTAGAACTACCACCAATACAACTACCACGAACGATGCAACCAATTGAATGCACGCTTGACACCAATGTATTTCAACAATCTCAAATGAAAACGAATCTGCATCTGCTTGTTCATTAGTTTGGTTGGGGATGGCACACAATTGAAGGGGAAATCACCCCAAGGAGCCAAGATTTATTTAAGGTTGGTTTGGCCAAGTAAAACCACACCAAAAACCACATTTCCATTTCATTTGCAAATATCATTTCTCATCTTTCTTTAATGCTGCGTGTAGCGGCCTCAAGTCAAGTGAATCAATATTTTTCGCACAAAGTTCCCAACCGTCGCATCATCGGTTTGTGTTTTGCAAAGCCGCATTACCTTGCAAAATGCAAACATTTCAAAAATTTTAATGGATATAGCGCAACGCAACCTTAGCGGTGATGGGACGCTAAAGGGAAGTCTAAACAAAGCAATGTATTGGCTGGTAAATAAAATAGGAACAAAGCGTTCTGGTCTGGTCTTCTGCAGTAAGATTAAGATGATGATCGTAACCGATGGTCACAATGGTTAAAGGAGCGGAGCCGGTTAGTGATTGCGGACTGTGTTGCTTTGTTCTGTTTACAGTGTTTTTAGAGGCCAAGCTACTAACTAAGCTGTATGCCTCTGGCCTAGCTTAGCTTGGCTGGGTGTCCCTAATACATCCCATCAAGCGTATCTATCTGCTATGTGGTCTTCTTCTTCGTGTAAAGTACAATCAATGAGATCTGTCCTAAATCTAAATTTCGGCTTAGATTCGCCATTGTGAACAAACGTCTTCATTTGCAAACTCATCCATTAATTGCTTTGCTTTGATTTAGTGCCGTGTCCGACATCGGCATGGATGTATACATCCTATCCTCCTTATGTAAATGACACAAGGATTCACTTTCCTTTAGTGAACTCATTTCAATTAACCTTGTTTTAAGACATTTGGTAAATATGATATCCTTAATTGCTCTGGAAAAAAATCATATGACGCCCATCTGTCATTGAAGAATTTATCAATTTGGGATTGCACTTGACATGTCACAGACAGTTGTCAGTTATAGTTGAGTGACCCATGCACAAGTAAGATGGATTAGATCAATCATTGAATTTTACATTTTGCACCCACACACGGTAATGTAATAATGTGTGACATGTGTAAAAACTTAATGGTTTACCTGTCACAATGTCAAGTCATAGCAGACATGCCAAATTGTCAATGCAATGACAGAAGGAAAGAGGTCAAAATTAAAGTGGCAATGATATTTCCAAAAATATTGGCCACTTTAAATCAAGGGTTTGTTTTAATCGGGCTACAAAGTTGAAGTTGACGCATCCTGTTTAAAAGTGCAATATTTGAGCTATAACCACTATTTTATTTATTGTACGGGGGTGCATATGAATGTCAATGTCAATGTAAACTGTATTCTTGAGATGAAAAACATTTATTTATGAGTTGTCTTTAAACCCTAGACAAGACGAGCATAAAAGTTGCAATAATTGTCTGCAATAAAAGCCATGAATTTAAGTCCCTTAGGTGCGTGATGGCAATAACTCTCACCAAGCAAATGATAAGTCGGACATAAAATGCACGCATCAGAGTGCTTAGTGGGCCGTGAAATTGTTTCTATAAAACCAAGTGTTCATCCAATGGCCAAGATTCGTTTGTCAAATTGAAATTCAAATAAATAAAAGTTGCGTCTTGTATGTACAAGTGGACTTCTTAGTGGACAAGAATAGATGGAAAAAATCTCTCTTTTCGCAATAAGTGAATACTCATATAAATGAGCATGAATAAACATACATGGCATATGTCGTTGGTTGGTTTGGTGTAAACAGTATGTGCAACAATAAGAAAAGCACTCGAAGTCTGTATTTTGGTTGGTGGTGACCAGACCACAATCATCTCTGAAGGGATTTTGTCCATTAACTCGCAACTTTTATGTATCTAATCATCAAAGTCGGCTGATAAAGTTTTTGTCAGGAAATGTGCTCTCTGAGTGAATTCTATGAATTTGGTTTCACAAAGCTTGAGACTTAAATAGTAACTTATGTACAGTACTTGAATGGATTTTGATTATAATTAAGTTGTATAGTAAAGTTGGCGGAAATTCAATTAGGTATTCGCATACCGACAAGCCTATATATCCATCCATCTACGTATTGTAAATTTCGCAAAGTGCCTAATGTCGCTTTCGAAATTTGTTACAATGCTCACTTGACAAATAATGCGCAAGCAAATAAAACATTGATTATTTCGTTCCGTATTTAATGGATCTATTTATGAACAAATGGAATCCAATCATTCATTGCATGGATGGATTAGATTGGACCAGTTTGGTTAACCAAGAAATGAATGAAATCACGAAAAATACGGCCTTTTATTGGGGCAGGTAAAAAATAATTATGTTACAGCTTAATTGCCAGGTTTGGTGGAAATAATGAATTGGATGAGGGAAAGGGAAATCAAGTGTGAAATTAAAAGCAAAAAGTTTCTTTTATCAGAGGTGACAATTTAATGGGGAATTATCTGCACAAAGCGTGGTCTGGCGTGGGACTAATTGGGCGCAGTCAAGTCGAGTCAATTAACCAATTTAGCTCATTCTTTAAGGAATAATTGCAAGTAGAGTTAATTGTTGAATTCCTTGAGCATTCCTTTGAATGAATGATGAAATTCTTTCCTTGATGCATGCATACAAAGGAAATTAAATAAAGCTTACCTCTGTCGAGTCATGGAAGTTTGGCTGTGAGGTTGATACTGGTTGGGTTGACTGCTGTGTAAAGAGGACAGGGGATGAGGATGAGGAGCTAGAGGAAGATGAGGACGACAATCGGGTCATCTCCGAACTTGAATAAGTGCTAAAAATCAAACAATAGAAATGTCTTGTTAATAAGAAATAAAGCATTTAAAGATTTATAGCAATTTTCGATACATTATTCATGTCAAGTGAATGAGAAACATTCATTGTTTGTAAGAAATCTATCCATGAAACGTGAAAATGTCACAAACTCAGTTTCGGTATCTTTCTGCAAACGAAGAAAGTTTTTGTGCCGAAAACGAAACCGAGAAACGCAGAATTGAATAAATCTTGCAAGTTGATCCCTACGGAAAGCTGTTGGTATTTTTCTCATTATGATGGTTTCCTTCCCCCAAGGATACGTTAAGAGAGAGAGGAGTAAATAAAGTAAAGTTTGTTGGAAGAAAAGGTTGTTTAAAATGAGTTTAGTGAGCCTCAGATTTAGGCAGAAACGGTCTGAGTAAAAAGTGGCAATAAATAAATCTGCCACTTTTTACCAAACCAGATTGTGTGCTTTGCTTTTGGTACTCTTAAAAATTCATCGGGCTTTCACATTAATCTCTTTTTCCTTTCGTTACTTGCTGTCGAAATTTGTTTGCAAGACAGAAAAAATGACATCAAGTACTAAGAATTGAGATGCAAATTAATGAAATGAATGTGTATTGTATTTCTGAGCTAATGACGAGACATGTAAAATTGTTAAAATTCAGAATCATTACCCCGAACACATACGATTTAAAGGGTGTTTGACAAAGTATCCCGTTTGGGAAACGTTTGACTCCAATAAATGGGTCCCTTGTGGGACACAATTTCACAGAAAGCGATGGTCATCCAGTTCCAACTGCATGAGCCATGGCCATGATGACCTGACCTTTTCTAAAATGCCAATGCCAATGCCACCGACATTATGTATTACACTGGTTGGTGTAATTTCAAGAAAATTTCATCTCAGACATTTCGTTATATGTAATGTAAGTGAGTATGTACTTGTTGTGCTCTTGTTACATTAGACTTTGAGTTATTGTTTGGTAGATGTTGAATTGGAGTGATGATGTTAAGAGCCTTAGGAGGGTTCTTAGATGTCCGTATCTTTCTTTATCAAGTCAGACCAGACTAGACTGGATTGGATGGATACCTCCCAGCCTCCCACTCGATACTGGATAATGAATAAGAGAAGGAACACACACGAAGCCAGGAAAAACACTCCCAGGGGTAATTGAAAGTAATTGTGGTCTCTTAAAAGAATAGGATCACTGGTTGGTTTAGGGCGAAAGGTCACAAACGAACGCTTCCTTGGGCCCAACCGCAGACAGAGATGTTTAGTTTAGTTAGAGAAATGTATAATATGTTTGTTTATTGTAAACTTAACTAAACCCTTGCCCCAAGAGAGAGGTGTCACTTTATTACGGGTGCATGCCCACTTGTTTATTTACTTTTCAACCAAGACTTGAGATATTGAGTTGGATAAAGTGAAACTTGCAAGAATGTATGAATATTGCCTAAAGATATAACGACGATGAGATGAATTATTTAATTAATCAATGAATGTATGAAAACTGCATTATTAGACCGTGATGTTTTAGTAGTAAATGTGCGTGGATGTTTAAGAGTTGAGCTGTAGATGGGAACTAAAAACCCCATTTATTTTGTTGTGGAGAAGGAGAAAATAACCCGAAATTCGGGGTTTTGTTCGAAGGAAGGAGGCAGGCAGGAGAGTCCATGGTGGTAGAGTATGGTATGGTGGATGCTTTGGTGTGGTCGGTGGGGGAGTTTGGCGCAGGTCTATACTATACCAAACCACGACCATGTCTACACCTCAAGGAAGAAAGGAAGAAATATGCCCGATTCGGTTCGATACTTGCGAGTGAAAAGACAAGTACTTTTTCTGGGTGCACTCACTGCACGTGAACGTAGACCAGTAGTGAACAATCCGGGTATTTGACTAGAAACTACTATGCATATGCACATTATATTCCCCCCTCCGTCCTTGTTGTTCATGACATGAGATAAATTGGACCATGGTTGGCTGTTAAATATCCGAAACTTTTGGAATGCATACTCTTCCACTTAATATTGGCCGAAATCTGCATTTCTAAATGGATATGGTAATACTTCGTCTGGTCTTGATGTACATAAGCAATCAAGCAAGCAACCCTTCCTTTTCTTCTGTAGTTTCAATTTATTATTACCAAGAAAGAGACGAGTTATACAAGCTTAATTGGACCTGACTCACTACTACATACTATCCGTCGTCATCATGTTTGGCATCACTCACATTCAGTCAGTATCAACTAGACAATTGAGAAAGTTAACTTTATCCAACAAATTCCAACCCTTCCAGCACCAACCAACCATGCAGTACTCGCGTGCAATTGTTCTGCATCATACAGTATTATGTTGTAGTAACAATGCATGAACAATACGATCGATCCATCCATCCATGATGAATCCACCCACCAACCCACCCCAAAAACAACATGCATTGTACATAGAACAGATTTCATGAAAATGATCTGATCTACTCCACCTGGTCTGGACTGGACGGACATATTATGATGCATGAACTTGATTCCATAATGCCAAATGCCATGTATGAGAAAATGAACACATTCTTTACAAATTAGTATTCAAAATTTTCTCATATTTCAAATCTGTTCAACTAAACAATATGTATGTTTTGCTATTCTGACATGCATACCTATTGTTGAATGAGTGAGTAGGGTTTTCATTGAAAATTGCTCAATTTCCTTCTTCTTTTGGCCAAGACGGCGTCTTTCTGATATGTAAATGTATCTAATGTGATACAAACAAAGGAACGTGGTTGGTAAAACATGGTTTACTAGTGTATCGTTCGTTCGTTGGTTTCGGTCGGTCGGTGCCCTACAGGGTTGCGGTCTCTTTGATAGCATTTTATTGTATACACGGTACCTGGATTGGATTGGATGGACTTGGACTTGCTGAATGAGTTGGCTTTATTGTTACTGACTCACCGTGAAACCTCATGATGGTGTCAGAGCGATTACAATCTAATATCCATGATTGGTTACTTTACATGAAAATGTTATGCTCATCATAACAAGGCAGAGATGAAAATATTTTAGTTCTTTATGTGTGAAAAATATAAACACTTTTGTGATGAATACCTAATGAAATTGGTAGGACAAGATTCGGAAGCTGCATTTAGTACATACTAAAGTACTTGGCTAACAAGTCATTGCATTATGATGCACTCCAGCAGATTAGTTGAACAAAATTAATTTGGTTGATTATCACTTTTCCTAGTAATGTTGCGTGAAATGATGAAAACATATTAGTCTCATGCGACAGTGTAACGAGGTTAGTTGAACATTTATTAATGGGGCATGGGGGGATCGAGGAATGTTTGTGCCCCAGATGTCGAAATGTATAGAATTACTTTATTTATTCAGTTCAGTCCTAGCCCCGTTCGAATATTAATGATTCGTTTCAGTGTGCAATACTTGACCTTCCCAATAACTCCCTCCCCCTCTATGTAAAGTAATCCTATCGTTCTGTTCGTGACTGATGGGTATCACGTAACGGAACGACCGAACCGAGGTTTGTATTGTACGAACCAGGAATTTATCACAATCACCGAATTCGGAGCGAAATCAGCAGAAATGTTGTGTACACAATATACTTCCTCTGCCAATTAACGCTTATTTGTTCTCGGCTCATTGGGAACGAAATAACAAATAAATGCACACATGAACATAGGTAATGAACTAAATCCATGTCACCTACAATTCTCTGGCAAAAGCAAGGGAAGTGAAAAATAAAACAGAAAATCTGTAGGGAGAGATCGTAAATGCGTCGTAAAGTCTGTCAAACATGTTGAATCTATTTTCAATAAGGACACCCTCTTCCAATCCAGCACGATCGGAATTCGAATGTGGGATCAATTCCAGTCTAGTAAGGATCGTAGAAATTTCTACTTTCTCAAGTGAAACGGAATAAGATCCGTTTCACGGCATAATGACATGACTGACACCATGAGGAATGAGCTAAGTACATTCAACTGAAACATCCCTTTGTCTGCTGCCATGGCCAAGACCACCCTACCTGGTCTGACTTTAGAGAAAGATTACCAACTTTCCCCTACTCATCTTTCACCAACCAAGAAACGTTTCACTTTAAGTGCGTACTTACACTTATTTTATTGTTCTTGCACTTTCTCTGCTAAGAAAATGTATGAAGGGGAAGTTAAGTTGAACCACACCACCCTCACGAACGAAGGATAGAATAAAATTTCCGAGTCAAGATTATTTATAAGCTTCTTTCTCAAGAGGGAAGAGGGTACGTGGCATGGCATCTGTCACTACAACCTAAATAAGCAACTACCCGTATTTCATAGCTCCTTTCTTGCATTTTAACGTTGTACCTACAACACGGCTTCATCAAGGGGAACTGAACATACGACTTGTTCGGATCCATGAAGAAATCTGGTTTGAAATCTAATATTCCATGCATAGAATATATTAGAAAATATGTACATTGTTGAAGTCGATAGGGACGAAGGAACAGACAGAAACTGACCTTCGGTCCTTCCCTCCTTAATAAATGAATGCATACATATTATGTATACCTTCCTTACAATGAGATGAGGTGGACAAAGACGCCAGTGAGTCTCCCTCGTCTAACTAAATCTCAAACTCAGTCAGATATCAATTGAAGAACGTGGATTATGACTTGTACTCTTGGCTGGCTGGCTGGCACACCCTTTTTAGTTTTTCATGAATTGCACTTCTTATTGCGCTCAGCTCAACCTCTTTAAGGCACAATTTACTCTGAGAGTTTAATATAGTCAGGGAGGGCATGGTTTTCTGTTTAATTAACGGATGTGGAAGGAATCATCCATCGCTCCACTTAATGCTTCATTTATTTATACGCTTTGGATTTAATTTAAAAGCCAAACTACGACAGATTGATGTTGCTTCTTCTTATACAGGAAAACGAACGCTTACCCTTCCCCATCCACCATGAATCTCCTCGCTCGCTTATTACTGCTCGTGTTAACCGTAGTAGCAGCTTGGTCAACATTTTCAATTTGGTCATTCGGTTTCAAATCTGATGATGCGTTCACATCTTCACCCATGTTCAATTTTGTTCGTTCGTAAATTACGACTAGTAATACAAACAGAGTCTGAACTCGATAGTATTCGCTAGTAACTCATTCCATCGAAATCGAAGGTACTATTTACGAAACGCACGAAAGAATTTCGCAAAACCATGCAAAATCAACACCAGAAGAGATAATTGCGAATTTCTAATCACATTCACAACAATTTTCGAACTACTAAATAGTACGGTATCGTATCGTATGGTATTAACTCTTTGTGGATAAAATAGAGTCACAGACGTTTGTAGAATGTTACTGGTTGATGAGAGATGTAAAAGTGTACTGGCTAAAAATGGATCTTTACTTACTGGACTGGACTAGAAGAGTGCATGGATGCGAGTTGTGCAATACTTAAGTAGGCAGTCACAACATTAATAAAGCCAAAGGAGGGTTATATATGTTATGTATGTAGCTAGACTCGTCTGGATTCATTGGATGGAGAGGGATAATCCGGCAGAACATTTAATTTTTTGTGCCAGTAACCCAAAGGTTCACAAAGAAACAACTCCCTTCAGAAATTGAAGGATGACATATTCCAATCCAGCACCAACCAAACCAACATCTTTTCAAAATTCGAGATCAAATCTCTCAAATGTATTCATACCACACATCATACATGTCATTCGTTAATAATGTTGGCTTGGATGGCTGAGAATGCGGATAATGCACCCGTAGCGTCACTCAAGCCAAGCCGTCAACTATGGTACGCAATAATGATTCTTACTTAAAACTTGGACTGGACCACAAAATCAAGTTAACGAAGAGATGAGATGGTGTCATCATTTCATGTCGTGGATGCAACAAAGAATTAGAAATGGTAGGTACATATGATGATCCTATTTATGATCCATTGGAAATGATCCATGTGACATGCAACTCAACCTGACCTTTCCATAATCCATTCATCCAATTTATAATGAAAATGTGACAGACGTACAGCAACCACAACCTCATTTCAAAATAGGTTTTCTATGAAATGTTGAAGCCTTTCGTGAAATGGATTCATTGAAATTCTGGGTATTATATCCAACCCAACCCACTCAAAAATACTCCCATGAATAAATAAACTAGATTTACACAGAGCAACAAATGTTTGGGATAAATACGCCCCCACAATGTATAAGTTTTACATAATTGCATCATGAGGTCAAACCTGTAACTGAATCCGGCAATTGACGTCACATGACGTGCCAAACAGCCACTGTCATGTCACTGACATGACATGGACGTGCCAAACGGATAAAGGATTGATGGGATGGGATTTGGCAGATATTAAACTATATTGATTTGAAATTTAGCACACTGAATGAAACTAAATGAAAAGTTAATTATATTTGCAACAACGAATATAAATGCACCAGACCAGACCAGAAGTTCGATGCATTTTTAAAAGGAAACTTTCAAGCTCTTAAAATAAAACAAGGTCACGAAATTGACAATCCAATCACTGGTCTTGATTAATATACACAAAATGCCATTAGGATAGGGGCAAGACAACTGTTTAAAATTAAAATTGATTGTAAAACATATTAAATGCGGTCATTGCAATAAACATTTAATTATTGACCATCTCAATTTATGAATGTGCATTGTGTATAATGTGCATGAATGAATATATAGTAAACATATTTACTAAAATTGTTTGGCTGTACTATTGTATAGAATTTTCTAGGAGTTTCGATATAGGAAATTAACACTACACTACATACACGCATTAAATTGCATTTTAATAAATATTGATTGATTGCTTATGGATGAATGGGTTGTATATAATATGAAACTGTTAGGTAAGACCATACCATAAAGATCAGACCAGACCACTGCAAATTTTGTATTTGTATCAGCAAAATAATGACTAACATAATGGTGTTATTGAAGTCATATAGAAATTTGAGAGGACTTATGACAAGTGTTTTCTTGCCTGTCCGACTATGTATAGTGATACCGCATAAAAATGCTATTGTGTTCTTTGTTAATATTCTACGAATCTGATACTTTGATGGAACATGCTCAATCCATTCTCATTCTGGAAAGTTAAAAAGCGTCATTTTCGTCATGATGACATGAGTCAAGTGTAGTGAGTGACTGGACTGACTGTACCCTGCAGTCCTTTTTTGTCCAACAATCAAGAGCGGAAATAGCCTGGATGGATGATTGGATGGAAAACATTTTCCCACGAGAAGAGCCCTTTATCATACCTCTTAAATAAAACAAACCAGAGGCAAACAATGTTCCAGTTAACCTGCCTAAAATTTTCTTCTCATCAAATTTACGCGTTTGTTCTGAGTACTTGTGATTTGGTATGGTTTGGTTAGATAATATGTGTCCATTTATTTCAACTCTACACTTTGTAAAATGACGGTGTATTTTTGAGCAAATGCGTACTTTAGAGTATTATATGAATGAATAATTTGTTTTGAATTTAATCTGTCTTACTTTCCCATGAATCCAAGTTGTCTCCAACACAAATCGAGAGCTTTACAGATAATGAAATCACCAAACCACCAACAAGATAATGAATTAAAATTTAATATCACATCACATTATATATTTAAATTAGAACAATTCCCAAAGGAAAGAACTTGATCGCGATTGCATGTAGCGTAGCGTTTAGAAAACTGAAATGAAAGCATTTGAGGTTAATGGTGATCTCGTCCATGGCTTGGGATAAACAATTCAATACTGAGAATACCCGGATGGATCACTATTCACTGACTAACTGACGATACTATACGATACGATGTCTTGTCTTGTGCAAACACAACGTACCGAATTTCGGAGTTTGGAGATTAGTCACCTTTTTACATGAACAAACAAACATGCAAGCCTATGTATGCAACTTTAACACTACTATTCATCCAACTCGATCCGTGTTCTGTTCCCGTTTTCAGATATCTTCTAATCTAGATTATCTCATTCAAGCTCATTTTTAAAGTGTGACACAAGACAACAACAATTTGGCACTAGTCAATTCCTTACAAATCGTCTTC
>JAQIWQ010000372.1:0-17798 GCA_034695825.1 Folsomia inoculata | reverse complement strand
CGGTAGGCGGCAGCCCCCTACACAGATGGTTTACGGGCCTGAACTAACAGCTGGCAACTCGGTAGTCAAACGGAACTCTTTCCGTATTACGTACAGTAATTCCTGAATACCTAATAGTAATAAGAATAACACCCTTGACCACGGTTATCTTGCGACCAGGGTTATCATGGGGGTGGCTTATCACGATAGGGAAGGAGTAGTGGGGCTACGTAATTTTATATATTATTCGAGGTTGATATCAACCTCGAATATTGCATTAGCATTTATCATTAAATAATGCAGTATTTATTTCATTTGTATTTTAAGGAAGCGCAATAGCATTTGTTATTTTGTCCAATTTGAATTATAGAAAACATGGCCGATGGAAGCGGGATTGTCCAATTTGTTCCGACGATTTCGTGGACAGGAATGTAAATTTGTACAGTTGCGGAGTTTTGGCATAGGATGGATGGAGGTGGTGTCGTGTGGCCATACGTTTCACATGCCCTGTGTGATTGAGTGGATTTTAAAGTCGGCAGTGGGAAACACATACAGACTTCCTTAACCTGCATTTTGTCCACTGTGCCGTGGAGGAATATTAACAATGATTCCGTTGGATCTCCAAGATTGTAAGTTCTATCTACATAACATGAATGACGGATTGCTTGTTGTTTGCTAATCAATAATATTCCACAGACCGCCGCTTTATACAGCGATTCATTGACCAGAAAGGAACACAAAAAGTCATTCACAATCCGTCTTCAATGGAATATGTACTAGGAGTAGAATATAAAGGTGGTCATTTCAAAATCTTTGGCTTGGTTATCAATAAATCGCTTTATTGGATCTGAGCAGATGTCGTCAAGTTTGAGAGGGTCTTTGGAACAGGCCCAATAGTCCAGGTTGAAGAGAATGGTTATTTGAAAACCATGAGAATCTATATCTGAGGTACTTTGCTGCGAGAAGAAAGTACTTCGATTATTGAATGATTGTTTTAAATTTTTAATTAATTTTTGAATGGGATCAATTATGTATTACTGTACATATTATGTATTTATTGATCGATTGTTTGGGATTCCTGTTATTATTAATTAATTGGATCTATCATATTGATATTCTATTTTATTATCAATGTTAAATTTGGTACCTGTCTCATCGTCGGTTCAATTCAATTCAACTCCAAAGTATTGTTATATTTGGTTAGTTAGATACAGTGTTTCCAAGTTAATGAATTATTTGAATAGCAAAGCACCAGTTTGCATCCTATATTTAAATGAATTTCTTCGTGCGTCTTATTTATTTCACAACCAAAATGTTCTTACCCGCCCTCTGGGCGTAGTTATTCCTGTAAACATACTCCCTCGTTCTCTTACACCCCACATCCCCCGCACCCACAGCGATACCCCATTACCCCACCCTATCGACCCCTATTAACACATCCAATCGATCCTCCCTTTTATCACACCACAACCATCCCCCCTTTATCTTAAAATATCGATCCCCTCTTCACCACACCCCCAGCGATCCCAGGACGCCAAATGCTATACACTCCATGAGTCTGGTGTGTATGTGGGTGGGGTCTTGTGTTGTGTTGTGCTCTTTCTAAGGTGTTGCATTGGGACAAGCCATGCAACTCGTAGTAGGGGGAGGTGGGGTTGGAGTACCAAATGAGGATGTGGGCACCTTATTGAATGAAGCTACAATTGGACATTACAAAAAATGGGGAAATGTTTTCTGCCTTTGATACGCAACGTTTGGTAAAAACATACTTTAACTGTGAGTCGCACGTTGTTGATACCACCGAGTTGGGGCCAATTTCAATTTGGAGGTATCTGTTGTCAAAGTTGATGCAAGGAAAAGCTTGGAAAATACTTGTTCAGTTTTTCAGGTAGACAACTAATTTCATATACTGAGTGAAGATAATACTTCCGTATTTCTACTTTCTTTACCGTTTTCATGACGTGACCAAAGGACGATAAATAATTGTCCATACTGTATTCGTTTCTTTTCATAACAATTTCATTCAATTTAGGAAATCGATTAGGATCGATGAGATGCATAAATTCCGGTGAATCGTTTAGGGTCAGCTTTTCCAGTTTAGGAAATAACCTCAGGGACATTGCTACCGTTGGCCGTTCTCGGTCATCAAAGGTAAACATTCTCAAATGTAGATCTTCCAGACTGTGTGCCATTTGATTTAGCATTATTTCAGTCGCGAGATAAGTCTAGGTGTAATGGTAGAAGCGTGTAGTGGAAAACGGTAAGGTTGGGGGCTGAATTAATAAGACTCTGAAGCGACAAATGTAAACCACTTCTATATCATAACCTTCAGTTACTAAACTCTCCAGTTCTTCTAATTCATAAGATGGGCAATTTACTCTGATGTTTGTTAAACGTGGTTTTTCTTGAATGGGTTTGATTGATTCCATTGGAATTGTTGTCTTTTGTTTGTCATAAATAAACGTCTCAAAATCTAGGTCAATTTCTTTCAAAGAAGGGAAGTGAAACTCTTGTAGAAGAGTGAAGAACGGTAGCACATCACTAACTGTGTAGTATTGGATTGTTTGCTCAAAACTATTATTTTCCATGAAAAACGGCATTATTCTATCCATCTCCACCGGCATATCACGATCGTATATGTTCATCTTTATATTTTTCACAAGGTTGAGGTCCAACTCAGAAATTAACGCTGGTTCATCAAACATGATGTAAACGTTGAGCATTGTTTCTTTCCCAAGAATCTTTGTGGCTTCCTTCTTTTAGGATTTACAGACCAATCTGGCATTTTTGGTACTTGTAATATCCAAGTGTTTCACAATTATTGACAACAGCTATAAACAAAATAATTATAAGTGAGACATTGCAGTTAATGAATGGATATTTTTGAAATTGAATTTGTAATCCTAAAATCCTCACCAAATCGTTCGAAAATACGTGATCTTCCGCCATTCTGCTTATCATTTACTATTTTACTTCCAAATATTTAAATGTAACACAATAAAGGCTACGGACACCCTTAGAATTATAGAGGTGCTATATTTAGCACTGGATGTTATCCTAAAACATAAACTCACAGTTTTTTATTTGTTATGATTATTGTTTATAGTTATGTTTATCTTTAAGTAAATTTCATAATGGAAGGAACAGAATCAAGTGATCTGAAATGCAGAGTAGAACACACAAAGGAAAAGGTTTCTACTAAAATAATACTAACATGATTCTGACCACCGTTAACACTTTAGCTGTGCTTTGTGGAGCTGGGTTCCATTCGCGTTCTTTCAGTACTGGAACGGTAGACATTTAAGAGTTGACTTAAGTAAATCTTTATAACCTTTGTAATTCTATATAAAGTAATACTGAAGTCCACTCTTAAATATCTACCGTTTGGACGATAAGCCAAATATAAATTTTCATGCATCGTCCAATTATCATGCATTTGCAGCACGTTTATCACTTAAACGGTAGACATTTAAGAGTTGACTTCAGTAAATCTTTATAACCTTTGTAATTCTATATAAAGTAATACTAATGTCCACTATTAAATATCTACCCTTTTAGTGATAAGAAAGCTACAAATTCATGATAATTGGATGATGAATTTCCACACTACACTGAAAAATGAATCGTTATAAATGTGACCTTGTCAACGGTTTTGGAATGGTTGTTAATAATGTCGAGAAGAAATCAAAACCCAAATTTCATAAAAATGAAGAAATATATTCAAATTCTTAGTGTTTTCATTTTGAAAAGTATCATCATTGTGAGTATCTTTCCAAATTTCATGGTCATGTCTCATAACCCCTCCAAACATGTTCGATCACCTTTGACAGACGAAGATTCCTAATCTTAGAGCAAAGTCAAAAAAAACGAAACATGACCATACCTACAAATCTACCGGTGTTGAATTACATGATCCTCAAGGTTCGAGTAGTTCTGTATAGTATTAAAACCTTTCTTCCTGTGTTGAACTTCCTCCATTAAAAAAACCAATACCTCCTATGAAATCATCTGGTGGGCGACCAAGAAAGACGTTCGATTCTAAAGACCAACCCCAAGGGAATATTACAGCAGATGTTTTGGCTGACAAAGAACGCTACCGTCTCGAAATGCAAGCGTATAACGCAGAAGTGAAGAGAAGAATGTCATTGGGATTGATTCCAAAGAGGAGACCGATTGGAGAAAGATTCTCGAGTTTGGATAAATCGAATATTCGCACACGGCATGGTGGGACAACATCTTCTACTCTTCCTAGAAATTCAGCTTTGAAAATAGGGATTTCTAAAACAAAGTCACAAAGAGATGTCTGACAATCCGAACCTCAAATTTCCAAAATCTGTAAATGAAAAAGGGCAATGACGGTTGAGAATTTGTCCAAGCCTGTTCGGGAGTCAAAGGTGTTAGTTTCAGGAGTCCAAATGATCCTGCATTGGGTGATATGCTGGAGAGAAATTGTACAGCAATTTCCAGACCACCGTCTGCAGACCATCGTGATGTTCCTCTAATAAAAAACCTCTGGTATATGAAACCATTACCTGTATTATAAACATGTCTTTTGCATTTTCACATTGTATTTTATTGATATGAACGATAATGTGTTATGAATAGGATTGAAAGACGCGGAGTGTACAAAAACGTGATCTGAAAAACTTTGTACGAAGCCTGTCATCTCCAAGAAATCTAAAAAATTTCAAAACCTGACATGTTACCTTCTCGAACGGTCATCGGTATCGGCGTAGGTGAAGATGAAGAAATGGATAGTCATGAACGGGAGTCTTTTATACAAGATGCGTGGAATGATTTGTATGATAATCCTGATTCCAAAGCCACCTTTGATTATACGCGACAACGACATGTAGTGCTCTTCCACAAACACAACCGTTTAAACAGATTACACAATCAAGTCCGTGTAAGAGACAATGCGACATGATTAATTTTTGCAAACTGGACTTCGATTTAGATTGAGATGCTTTCTGTTAGAGAGTTATTCGATGACAGAGCAAGATGTTGCTCGGACAAAAAAAATTATGGTTGACATTATTAGAGACGAACTTGGTATGTAATGATCTTTGAATGATGTCATGTTTTAGACAAATCTGGAAATAAACAAACCTATTGCTTTTGTTATTGTAATCTGAACTCTTGCAAAGAAAATTCTTGAGTTCTGATAAAGAGCAGGATGTTGATCATGTAGTGTAAATGAGGAATCTTATTTTGTTCAAGTTAAATACTTTGATGTTCGATGCTTTCTATTCATTATGCATTACGTACGTAGTGCTCACTGCGGATGAATTGGCCACGTGTGGTAAAGGTGATTATAGAAATTGAATTTTATCCACCACTCTACAAAAAACTGGATTCATTCAAGTCTGCTGTCCGCGAAAAGTTTTTAATCGGTTGCGAACAAGTGTCCAAAGCTTTCGAATATAAACAACATCTTTCTTGCACTTCGAAGTCCTTCCATTTCAAACCTTAACCGATGAACATTTTAAACCATTCTGCCATCCGTACAATATGAGGTCAGAATTTGTAGTATTAGGGTTCAGACTACCGCAACTCGTTTCCGCTAATAAAACCATCGAATTCGAATGCATTGATTGCGTTAGAAATGGTTCGTTTGGATTTGGACGCCAAGACCCCCCGGATTATTTCTGCCTGGAAAGTGCTCAACCAAACATCCTTGGAATAATTATCGAACAGGCATGTAAAGTATCCGACTGTCGACTACCTTGGTCGTTATTCTAGAAGTATTTATTTACTGACACCTATGGTGTGTCCGATTGGTCAACACAAATCTTATCGAATATAGGGATTCTTTCCAGCAAGTCATGTAAGACTCGGCATTCTCCAATGTAAGCTACGATATTATAATAATTCCTTTTCTTCTTCATAGATTTATACTTCGTCGATTCACGATACAGAATTGAATGCGTCTTGTTCATCATTTTGTTAGCAATTGATACCCACCAATAACACAAGACTTGAACACCAACCAACAACTCTACTTCATGAAGTCCGTCAAATCTTCTATTGTACATATCTAAAATTAGAAATTCGACTATAATTAAAATAGATAAATCTTTCTATTGTGCATATCTATAATTACAAATTCGATTATAAGTAAAATAGATAACTATATCATCACACATTTACATTAATATACGCTACTTTATAAATCCTATAAATAAATTTCCACATTTACCACAATTCAAATAGTTCACAGTATAATTATTATCGTTGATAACCTTCAACCTCACACTGCCCACGATAACAACGGTCACAGTAACTCCACTACCACTCACCCATGATGATAAGCCACCCCCACGATAACCCTCGTCGCAAGATATCAGTGGTCTAGAGTGTTATTCCTATTACTACTCCTAATTCTGTATTAAGTCATAGAATTTCCTAGGTGTTACACTTGACTTTTTACAATAGGAATGAACAAATTTATTTAAAATATTTCAATTAAAGATTTAATTTAAAATTAATTTATTCACCTTTTCAAATTCTTTGACTTACAAAATCTTGATATTGTTGCATCGAATCGAAGTCTTAAACTGTTTTCTCAAACACAACGTTGGCCGCAGCTCGAATTCCTTCATCTTGACCAGAAAAGGAAATTTCGTTAAACTTTTTCACCATGGATGCAACATTATCATGGGGCAGTGAAATGAGTATTTGTTCAGTTTTCTAAGGAATAACACGACTAAAGTGAATAATTCATAAATTATACGGATAATTTTATCTGTAAAACGGAATAAAATCTGGTGAATTGTCTCTAATAAATTTACCTGTATAATCACATCTACGATCATATCCTTCTCCCAATTTTGTGGTCAATTTATTCGCATTAGATACTTTTAAGGTCATTTTAAAGAGTATTATTGTACGCCGAAACCCGATTTAGCATCCGTGTGACCTTTCACATTCTCCTTTTAGTTCCATACCCACTATAAAAATCAAGCACATTTAATTGGCCATGACATTATTAACGCAACACGGTTATACCTAGAAATTTTAAACTCAAAAGGGCTGGAGGAATTTTTAATATTGTTTTAAAACACGGAATTTTGGTATTATAAAACAAAACAATAACCATTATTATAACATGTTCGCTCAACAGCTGTAAATTGTGCATACTACATGATTCTCCTGCCTTCATATGGAATACATAGGTATTTTTATTTATATATGTTGTAGCATGGCCATGGCTGATTTGCCGATTTTAGATTTCAGACATGCCATGTTTGAGTTGAGCAAAGACCTCCCCCTTTAAGCTTTTCATGCATACAACACAACTATGTACATGGTAAAATGTATGTCATACTTATTTACATCTCGCATTCATGAATAAGGTACAAAATTAATTGAAAGTATTCAAGTTCCGGTGTCAAATTTCGTTACTCCCAAATGACATTTCAATCTTTGATAAATTAGTGTAGATATTTCCACATTTAAATCCTCAGCCAGTTCAGGTGGCAATTGTTGTAGCATTCTGTCATAATTTGAGTACATGGATTGATATTTTAATTCGGGGGAACTTGTCGATAGTTGAGGGGTACTCATTGCCAGATTCATATTCGAAATTAAGTCATTGCCAAATAATGCAATACTTTCTGAAGATTTGATCTTGCAGGTCATCACCAAGTCATCCTGGTCTTCTACCTGCAATCGTAAATCAGCGATTGCATCAGTGTTTAAAGTGGTTTTTATTACCTAGTAAAATCACTGTATTAATGTCCATTTTTAACGTGCCCTTTTTGTTTTCAGGGAATTGTGGTAGTTTACAAGGAATCTCACAGTTGGGTCCTTCTGTTACATCCTCGGCAGTGTCAGTGGTATCCCTTATCGGGCTACCGATCACTGTGTGTGGGTGATTTATCATAACATCACCTACTACTCTTAGGGTTTCAGTATCACGTCCCTGATGATACAGGAAAAGTGGAGATGATGCCCTTAAATAAATTTTCTTGAGCCATTTATTATAAATTTAAAATCAACAAATCGTCTAGACTCTAGAGTTCGCTACCGGTTTGTTTCTTTTATTTTTGTTTTTATTGACGGCAGTACTTTATCCATCTTATATAAGCAATTATTAGAGTCTTGTTTCACCACTATTCACACCAAATTAAAACCGGTATTTGATCCTTATGTTCTTCGCTATTGAATATACGCATTCCTAATTATCTTCGAATGGGAGTTCATGATTTTCAGTGTTACTGCGGGGACATTTCCTGAGTTGAGCGTCTTTAATATGTCTACGCAGGCGAACTCTGGGGAATAAAATAAAATCTAAAGTATTACATACTTGATTGGTACATGTAGTAGTTCAATTAATCCCAATAATTTTTTTGTAAAAAGACCTGCGATGAAATTATTAATGTCGTTATCGGTGAAAATGAATCAAGATAACTTTTATTCCACAACCGAAACTTAATTCAGTATATAAAGTTAAGGAAAGTAGAAGTCAGAGTCAGTATATCATTGAATAAAAAAGATACGATGCAAATCATGAATGAAGCAAATGATGTGATGTGATGAATCAAGCAAATGATGAGAATGATGAATGAAGCAAATGATGTGATTTGAATGATGCGTGATGAGGAGTGAAGCATCGTATCACCAAAATTTAATAATGTGATTATGAATGAAGCGAGATTTTTCTTCACTTGAATGAATGAAGCATGAATGAAGCAAATGCTTTTGGACAGCTATGACTGGGCAATAATATCTCAAAGCCGTCAACGCGTTAAATGCTTACGTGAGTACGGACATAGGATGGACAGACGAGGGAATTTAGTGTCGTTTTAAACGTACATTATGAAATATTTGCATTTGATACTGGATCATCTCTGAAGATAACAGCTGATAACAGGATTTACACAATCGAAACTGCCTAAATCAGAACTGCTGAAATGGGGTTGGTCATCGTGAGGAGATAACATAGTCGGTGAAAGTGAGTCCACATCATTAGTAATCAATGGATTTGGTGTTCGATGCAAACACTAACTTTGATGTTGATATTTTATCTGTTTACAAGAAAAACATTCTGCAAATCACAGTTTCTGTTGAAAATTTAGGACAATTTTATCGTAGTTTTCTGTATGGTGTAACGTTTCTTTCTTTACGTGTTGGTAAAGTGTTAAAAATGGAAATCATAGCCATTTTGATGAAAGTATTTTTCCATATTTACAGTTATTTCCTCATCTACTTATTTTTCTTATCGTATGTTATAATTGCAAAATTTTTTGGCGTGCGCCAAGGAACTTTGATATTTGCTACCGTCATCGGTGTAAATTTCTTCATCCCAAACCCATACCTTTTTGCGACGCTGGTTTGTCTTAAAATGTTTCCACCTTTTTTGTACGCAAGTATTGCTGATTACACTTTGAACGAGACTAATGAATACTACCGACCTTGCGGGTCAATTCTCAAGGGGGAGATCAAACCTGGAGACATTATCGCTTTTGAGCGCTCCAGTCACGAGTTAGACATTAATTAATATTGATTTATATTGGTCAAAAACAATGTTTTAACTAAAGATCAGGGTATTTTTTTAACTTGTGATCAACAGGTCTCAAAATTGGTACTTGTCAAACTTGTTTCGAAAATTTGTCCACTTTGGAATCTACGTGGCAGATGATACGGTATACCATTGGGTAAATTCAGGTCAAGGCAAAGCATCCATTAAAGTATCGAGTCTATGTGAAGCGGCAGAAGGAGGAAGATGTCGGTATATAAAAAATTTAATGTATTTATTATCCTAAATAATAAGTCGTCTTTGAAATAGTCCAATCAATTCTGCAATTTGTTTATAGTGTCAATAATTTCGAAAAATTTGTTGACCATTACAACTTAAAGCGTGGAACACCTAACGAAATTCTTCAAAATGCTCGGAATTTTCTTAAACGGTTTGGCTCAAACAAGGATGAATTCAAATACGACGAACTTAAGTCAAATTGTGAACACTTTGTCACCAGATGCGTATTTGGAAGGGATATAAGCATTCAGTCGGATAATATTTATACATATTGTACAAAGCATTTTGTAACTGACTTTATAATCGTGTTATTGTTGTACATGGGAATCTATTATGTCTGGAATACTAGTTTCCTTCAAGAAATAATCAAGAGTCCAATCCTGCAAGAGTATGCGAGAAGGATTCTTCCATACTTAGAGGAAATGAATCAGTGGATTGAGCAGAATGAAATAACTTATGTAGCAATTATTGTTGTAATTGTTACACCTTTATTGATTTTATATTGGGAATTTTTTTAATTTTGGTAGTTGATAATGGTTAAAAACTTTAATACTTGCTTTCTTATATATCTAATAAATCATTGCGTTTAGGAAAGTGAATCCTTTGATTTCACAAATCCCTTGGCTACAGCTGAAATTACGTCCTTGTCCCTTGTAATATCCACCTGGTCACTGAAAGGGGTTCCAAATGCGCAAAATGTAGCAAAATGCTCACAGTTGAAATTTATCAAATGATATTTGACATTCATTTTGTTGGAGTGTCGAAACTTGTCAAGTTCATCGAGTGCTGCTTTAGATACGGCGTTTCCTGATCTGTTCAAAGATTTGAAATAATATTAATATCCGTTTCGTGGTTAGTTTTTATCGAATATAGCTAAAATTTGCTATTTATCTACCTTGGATTTAGGTCACGTTCTAGGGCAGAGCTGTACAAATTATTCACACGACACTTTGATTTTTTCATGACATCTTTTAAATCGTCTAGCCTTATTTGTGTCCTTCTTTCTCCGTTCGGCGGCATTAGGTGAACGACTTGTCCTTCGCCAACATAAATTGACCAATGATCATATGTTCCAAAAACTCTTTGGCATTCAATGAGGTCCCCCTTTACAAGTAGTTCTTTTTCCATGAATTCTTTGTAATATAAAAACTCGGCGTCGCACTTTTTATAATTGTCGCGTTTTCGACCTATAAATTCTGAAGATTCGCTGGACCCTTGGAGTATGACGTTAAGAAGAAAAGAGGTTGCAATAAGGACTGCAATCACGAAAATTATATGGACTTGGAATTCCATTATAATATTTGTCAGGTGACTCCAACTCATCTCAAATAAATTGGAGAGCATATCTGTTCAGTACAATTCTAGGCAATGCATGTCCACTATTTCTCAGCAACAAATAATGCATATATTTATCGGTTTGAGTAATCAATCAAAACTCATTCATGATAAGGATTTAGATTACCAAGCTGTAGATATGGAAGTCCTGTTTCAATTGTTTACTGTCAGGAAATTTAGGTAAAATTTTGGGTGGAATCCCCATAACGTCAAATTGGACTATATCACGGAGTAACGTTATAGTCAAGACGAATGTTGCTAATCTACTTTGGATTTCGATCATTGTGTACTACTAATCGATTTCTCCTCAGACACGTTTAAAAGCACCAAACCATATTTTCAGCATATTTTAAAACAAATACCTCAAACCTGATTGGATGCAAGATATATATCCAAAATTACTTATCTCATATGTCTTGAGTTGTATTGAGTACATACTATAAGCAAGTTCTAAAGCAAACCTGGCAAGGCACCATTAAAATGTTAAACAATTCCTTACCAAATATTACACTTTATTTTAAACAACTCTCCTCAGCCTCGCGGTGGAGAGTTGACATGAAATTTGCTATTATTATAAGATGTCCACTCTATAGGAAAACATCGAAACATACGAAGGATAAAAAGAAATGATATTGAACCGATATGAATAAAGTTGAGTTGGGGAAGAATAACGAATATGGATGTTTTATTGATGATAAATGACTTTATGCAGCAAGTCACAAATAAGCAAATTAATATCCCCAATGTTGTTGCAATCAAGCTGCCAACCGTTATACCGATAACAATAAATACGGTAGTTGATTGCTTGCAATCACAGAAGAGAGATAGGTGGCGTTCGTTCCGCTCTCCTCTAGAAGGATAATCCCCATGTAAAAGATTTCGCATATGGGATGAGGATGTGGATATTCTCATTGGATGGGAATGTGCGAGTGGGTTGGATTTTAACCAAAACCCAACCTGCACGCACATTCCGATCAAATGAGAATATCCGCATCCTCATCCCATATGCGAAATCTTTTACATGGGTATTACCGATTACAGACACTTTCTCCATTTGAAATTGCAAGACTGTTTTCTAATTATCTAGTTCCAGTTGAACATTGTTTATGTTGTTCTTCAATTCATGTAAGTACTAATTAATGTAAATAAATAAACACTTGAGTTCGCCTAAATAAATTTCCTTTCGGAACTAATAAAAATAAGCCATCTACAGTTTGACTGAGACCTTGCTTGGAAAATGCTGTCTTCAATTTTTATTCCGCATTTAAAACTCCAGTTGCTTTTTGGAGACAAATTGCAGTGTTTTTATTACACTTGGGATCCCAAGTCACTCAAAGTCATGTCTGCACAGAAAACACGTCTGGATCAAGTCGGACTTTTGCTCCATCTTTTTTACGTCGTAGTCCCACTATTTCTAAACGACCATTCTAAAGGGACCACAACGGAAAAGGTCATATCGGCCTTCTTCACCATTTGCTATATTACGGCACTTTTGCTCCGTTGGGAGTGGGGAGCATCTGCTGAAAACATTGCATTAATGAACCTTATTGCACAAGGCAACCAAGGTAAACAATTACACAACCACAATTATGGCCCAAGTGAAATAAAAGGGGAGAATTATAAAAAAACACTAATTTATAGATTCTTCAGGACAGTCTTCACCATGGTCACATACAGCTAAGAAAATAATGATTCACGTGCTCTTCACCTTGATTTATTGTGTCTACATCATTGCACCCATGACCGCGCGATTCCTGGTATTTTCAAACCCTTGTGAACCTCCATTTTTGGGATCAATTATACTACCTTAACCAGTCCTGAATGCAACACTTGCAGGCTTTCCGAGAAGGGCTTCAATTTTGGGGTTTGATGTTGGATTCACTACAATTATCGCAGTTTCTGGCTGCCCGGATATTGGTTGGGAAAAGTCCACTGGCATTTGGTTGAAATTCTAGAATAATCGATAAGTTGTAGAGTTTTAGGAAATGAATGGCCACCTTATGCTCAAGTCTCATCTGCTTAGATAGCGGAGTGGGATATCAGTTATATTGAATAGGAATTCCTTAAAACTTGTAGCCCATGGGGCACTACCGCGATATCCTGTCCTGTCGGCATTCGGCTACAATAGGTGCTTATGTAGCGACTCACATGTTACTTAAAACTTAAGTTAAATATTTAATTGAGGAATCACGTATGGTACATGGTTTACCTTAGTTCAAGCATATAGGGTGTTAATATAATATGGTGTGCTCATGTCAAAATTCCTAACTTCACTTTTAGTTATACTTCTGATTCTCTAAAGTCTATTTCCTGTAGTATCTAGCTCCTGGCCTATCACGATTATTGGCCAGGCTAGATATTTAGGCCAAGTTCTAGAATAATTGAAACAATCAATAGTTTGTACATTTGCCTAGTTGTAAAATAGTAATCTCAAATAAACTTGGCTGACGTACTGACGAGGAAGAGGCAAATCACGTAAATAATAAAATTTACGAAAATCGATTTTCTCTCTTGAGTTTAATTGGCATGAAAATATCTATTCAACAGTTCCTGCGGAACATTGCTCGAGTATGCTGTCTTTGATTTTTATTCCGCACTTGAAATTCCATTTGTTTTATGGAAATAAATTGCAATGTCTGTACTGCGCTTGGAACCCCAAGTCCCACAAAGTCGTCCGTGCACAAAAAATATACCTAGCTCAAGTCGGACTTTTGTTCCATTTTTGTTACGTCCTTCTCCCACTACTTCTAAATGACCATATTAAAGGAACCACGACTGAAAAGACTATAGCAACCTTCTTCACCGTTTGTTATGTAGCCGCACTTCTACTCCGCTGGGAATGGGGCGCATCTACTGAAAACATTGCACTAATGAACATTATTACACAGGACACCCACCGTAAGAATTGCATTACATAAATGAGATACAATAATTAAAAAATAAATAAATTTGTGATTCTTCAGGACAGTGTTCACCGTGGTCACATACAGCTCAGAAAATAATGATTCACCTGGTCTTCAGTCTGATGCATTTTCTCTATGTTATCACACCCATGGCCGTTGGATTTCTGGTATTTTCTTACCCGTGTCAGCCACCATTTCTAGGATCGGTCTTACTACTTCAGTCACAATGTTTGGAACCACTCTTCAGCTCGACACTTGCAGGGTTTCTGATCAGGGTTGCAATGTTTGCTTTTGATGTCGGATTCATGTTATGTGCCATAGTTGTAGCTTCCCACTACGCCGCATACGTTATTATTGCGGGTATACTGAGTTTGTGGGAAAAGTCGGCCTTCCTCCTCAATTATAAAAGATGGGGAAGAAATATTGTCAAGGAATATCGCCAACTCCAAATACTAGAGAAACTGCTCAACTCGTGTATTCGAGGCAGAATTTTCCCAACGATGGCAACTGCTATTCCTATCCTTCAGATACTATCAGGCGTTGTAGTCATCAAACTCAGAAATACACTGGACACGGTGACGTTATTATATGTCTCCGTGATATGGTTTGATATGCTAATTTTCAATCTGGTATTATTTTCGGGAGCGAAGCAGATATTCAGCCAAAGCAGTGAATTGTTGGTAATGATACGGGGAAAGAAGAGAAAGGGCGAAAGAAAGGTGTTGAGGTCAATGATGCCATTAAGGGTGTGGTTTGGAAGTAATTTTGTAGATCGATGCACTCCGCTCGTCGTCCAGGATTTCTGCACAGTTCAAACGGTTAATTTGATTCTGCTCATGTAAATGCTGCGTATTTCGTGTATGTATTTCGATTACTGTTTAGTATATCAGAATAAGAGGCTTCTTTAATTATTTATCCTTCCTTTATCATAAATTTAAACACATGCAGCACATGGCTGGGACACGGAATTACCTATCTCAAGCATTTTAATTATACATAAATTCTCGGAATGCTTCTTCAAAAAGTTGTCGTACGGTTTATTATTACTGTGTTTTGGATATAAATCATTACAATTATTTCCAATATCAAACACAAAAATTAGTAAAAAGTTGTATATTGCTAACATTAAATCATCTTAAATAAAATAAATAATTTAATATACGTAAAATTTAAATTTTTTTCGTAAAACTAAAAATGTAGGTACTAATTATTATGCTGAACACTCATTTATGGAATTATGGATTGGTACACGAACTCATCGTTTCGTTTTTGCAGTAAAAGTTGTCGTATTAATTTGTCGAACTTCATCGAGGTTTATTGGCTTTGTCTTAAGTCAAGTGGTAAACTATTCCAGTATTTCGGAGCCCAATAAAAATATGATTTTCTGCCTGTACTGGTTTTTGGATAAGCTAAGTATTTCTAAGTTCCCATTACTCCTGTGGTACTTTCTATCTTTCTAAGTACAGAATACGTGAAGTAGAACAGAAGGATACAAATTTAGAAAACTGCCGTCTTAGTAAACATACAGCACTCGACGTTCTTTCGGCTGGGTCAACACATTTACGCAAAGGCAAGATTTAGTCACACCACCGAATTTTTTTAACTTGGCTAAATCCTGCTTTTAAGCAAATGTGGTGGCGTAACCGAAATTTATGAGGTTTTGCAAAATCACTTTCTTCTAGTTTTAGAATATGACATGACATTGCAAATTATGCACATTAATGACAGGGGACATACTGTAAGCCATATTTGCCATTATTCCGCATCTCCTTTTTTTATTCGTTCTTGAAAGTTTATTTGATCGAATCAATACATTTAGATAAAAAATCTTGTCGATCAAACGAACATTGGAATTCATTTCCAAATCGCATATTTTGATTCACAATTTGCTTACGTGACGCTAGTCCCGTGTTATAATTAATGACAACCCAACAATTCAGATGAATAATCCATGGTTTTCCTTGTTCAAATAATAATTAAAACCAAATTTGGTTGTCGATGCTTTTTGAAATTACAGAATAAGCTATTGAGACAGCATAATTTCGTAAGCTTTTAGAGAATTCGAATCTGATTATTGCTTTCGGATTAATATTCTCATAATATTTCAAGTGTACATCTGCTTATTAGCAGTTTATAATTAAACCCAAGTCTAGAATAAAGGGAATAATTAATAGTTGATGCGTTTGGCTGGTTGTCATACAATAATTACAAATACACATAGCTCATGTACTGAAGTGGCAAATAAAGTAATTAAATAAACCCGGTAAACGGGTGTACCGAAGTATTTGGAAAATTGTGAGAGCAATATAACTCTCTTATTTTATAGGTTATTCCTGAAAGACATAATAAATATCCATTTATCTATTTGGAAAGGTTAAACCGTCATTATACATTATTGGGACGATAGGGGACAATGTACCGCTTTATTGAACGGTTCGAAAGTTAGAGAACAATCGGACGGACAGACGGACAGAACATTCCCATAAAGCATTTGTTCCAAATACTTAATAAACATGTAAATTCAAGGAAATCAATTTCCTATCAGCATCGTTGTCATTGCAATGCAATTAGTTGATATGAAGGTATTCATTCGATCTACAGTTTGAGAGGGACATTGCTCGGAAAATGCTGTCTTCAATTTTTATTCCGCACTTGAAACTCCAGTTGTTTCTTGGAGACAAATTTCAGTGTCTGTACTATACATGGGACCCCAAGTCCCACAAAGTCATCCCATCACAAAAAATACGTTTCGCCCAAGTTGTATTTCTACTCCGTCTTTGTTACGTCGTGCTCCCACTATTTCTCAATGACCATTCTAAAGGGACCACAACCGAAAAGCTCATAGCAACCCTCTTCACCGGTGCTTATGTTGCGGGACCACTGTTCTGTTGGGAGTGGGGGGCATGTTCGGAAAATATTACATTAATGAACATTATCGCTCAAAGCCACCAACGTAAGAATTTGCACAAAAATGAAATATTTCGAATGAGAGAGTTTAAAAACAAACGAATATGTAGATTCTCCAGGACAGTCTTCACCATATTCACTAACTGTTCAGAAAATAATAATTCACTTGGTCTTCAGCCTAATTCACTGCGTCTATGTCCTCTCACCCTTAGTGATAGGATTTCTGATATTTTCCAACCCATGTCAACCTCCATTTCTGGGATCGATCTTACTACCTTCAACACAATGTTTGGAACCACTCCTCAGCTCAACACTTGCAGGTTTTCTACTTAGGGTTTCAATCTTTGCTATTGACATCGGAATCGTGGTATCGCATTCAGTTAGTAGCGGCCTTTACATCCTGTATGTTATGGTAGCGGGCATTCTGAGTTTGTGGGAAAAATCAACCCTCATCCTCAATTCGAAAAATTTGGGGAAGAACACTCTGAAGGAATATTGTCAACTCCAAGTTCTCGAGAAACTACTCAACTCGTGCATTCGAGACAGAATTTTCCCAACATTAGCAGCTTTATTTCCGTGTGCTCAGATTCTGTCAGGCGTTGCAGTCATCAAACTCAGAAATACACTGGACATCGTTCCCCTCTTTTTTATGGCCGTGACTTTGTTTGATATGTTTATTTTCAACATGGTATGCTTTTCAGGACCTAAACAGATATTCAGCCAAAGTAGTGATTGGCTGATAATGATGAGGGGAAGAGAGAGGAAGGACCATAGGAAGGTCCTGAGGTCAATGATGCCGCTGAGGGTGTGGTTCGGAAGCAATTTTGTGGATCGATCCACTCCTCTCGTCGTGCAGCATTTCTGCACAATTCAAACGGCCAATTTGATTCTGCTCATGTAAATACTGGCTCGGA